>JAKCPI010030960.1:0-38170 GCA_023213315.1 Euborellia annulipes
AATTCCACGCAACAAATAATAATCCACCCATCTTAGACAATTTCTATAATATTAAATAAAAAAGGAAATGAGTCAATTAATATCAAAGAACGATAATTGAACAATATTTTTTTTTTTTTTATAGTAAAACATCTATCCGTTTGATGGTAAATCAAAAGTGTAACCTAATTCGATTGTTAATGCTGTGAAAGTCTCAAATAACTAATTATAAAAGTATGATAAAAGGGCTGAGCGAAAGAGCGAGGCGAGTGAGAAAAAAAGAAATTGAAATTTACTTTATAGAGAGAATTTGCAAACACGATTATTTAGTTTTTCCATAAAGATTTTTTCTTCTAAAAGAGAATGTAATGTTATTTTATATTATTTAAATATACAATAAGGACACCTCAAAAAAAAAAAGTTAATACATATTATCCTTGCAAATAAATGGATGCCCTAGAAAGAGTTTAGAACAAAAGAGAGCGGACTTCTAAAGAATTTTTTTTTGTTTTAATGTGATATTAATCGTGTGGTCTGCCCAATGAGTTCCGCTCCCTCTTCCTGGAACTGCTTTTTATAAGGGCTTTTAAAATTACTATAGAAAAGAATTTCAAAATAATAAGAAAATATAGGCCTTAAGAAAAAAAGTGGCGTGAAACACTCAACTTTTTCTTTGCAAAAATACTTTCTATATAATACTTTAAAAAGAATGATTTTTTAGTGTTAAATATTGAACGAGTAAATTAGTCCAGGATCCCGGGCCCATTTTTTACTTTTTACAATTTATTACTATCAAGCTAATTTTCCGTGAATAGCTTAATTTTGATGAGACGCCCAACTTTTTCTCTTAGAACAATTCTTAATTGTGGTAGCTAACAGGAGTAGCAGGGATATAATATGTCAATTTGACGATTCTCAAAAATTTATTATTATTTATGGGTTTTAGATTTGACCAAACCATATATTTTGTAGGACAAATATTTTTTTTTCAATAATGTTAATAATTTTTTTAAGATTTAATGAAAAAACCCATAAATAATAATAAATTTTTGAGACGTCAAATTGAAATATTATATCCCTGCTACTCCTGTTAGCTACCACAATTCAAGCAAAATTAGCTTGATAGTAATAAATTGTAAAAATGGGCCCGAGATCCTGGACTAAATTGTATTATAACAATAAAAATTCCTAGTATACCATTTAAAATATTATTAATACAATGTTTCAACTAGAGCCTACGGTCGAGAGTTTAAATATATGTATAACCTTTCAGTAATAAAAATCATTTTTACTTCCACCTCCAATCACACCATCGTGTAGTGCATATCTCAAAAATTTTAAAATAAAAAAATTATAAATCCCTAGGAAAATTTATTTCATTTGAATTGGCTATCAATCAATTGAAATATACTGTTTAAGAACGGGATCTAAAAAGCTTCAGATGCCGAAAAAGAACTTAAAAAAGAAGAAATAAAATTATATGTAAAAATTAATTAAAAACACTAATTTACAAGCATCAAAGATTTATTATAAATTAATATTTTTAATAATTAATGCACATTTAGGCACTTTTATTTCGTTAACATGAGTGTCGACAAGCACATTGTTGTTAAATATATTAATTTATAATGAATCTTTGAAGCTTGTAAATTAGTGATTTTTTAATTTTCGTATACATATTTAAAACCTAAGGTTGGTAGTTTGAATTTAATGAAAATAATAAATAGTTTTTGAGATAAAAACCTACATACAGTAGAGTTAATGTGGGACACTTTTTTGTCGATAACTGTTTAAACCTCGTTCCAATATAAAATACTGTATAATAAAGAAAAAATTTCATCGCTCGGAACAAGAAGCGAAGAGGCGAGATCTTAACCTCTCTGCTAAGTCTCAGGGGACATGGATAACTAAAAGAAATCTTTAGTTCTTCAGAGCAATATGAATTTGTTGATTATTATTTTTTTTTTTTTATGCGATCCTTGAGTGTTTTAAAGGCTTCTA
Organism: Euborellia annulipes; assembly: GCA_023213315.1. Lineage (NCBI taxonomy): Eukaryota > Metazoa > Arthropoda > Insecta > Dermaptera > Anisolabididae > Euborellia > Euborellia annulipes. The sequence continues at coordinate 1,981 of JAKCPI010030960.1, forward strand.
GAGGTTTAGCTGGCTAATATAGTGTTTGAAGAAATTATCAATGAAACCCTCTTAAATTAAGAAACCGTATAAAAGACTTGAAGAAAAGAAGATTAATATCTTAATATTATTATCTGGCATATTGGGAGAAGAAGCTAGCTAGACAATTTTCGACGTCTTAATAACTGGCTTAGAAAAAAAAGTAATTAAAAGTTCCATCATTTTTATGATTCTTTGTTCTAATATTGAATAAGACTTTATCTATTAATATAATAGCCAATAAAATAATATAATATCATTATGCATATATAGGAATCATCCAAATATTATATAAAGATAAGGTAATAGCAGGGTCGGATCTAGGGGGGTATGTGCCCCGGGCGGCGAGGGGGGAGGGAGGGGGGCGGCAAATTAAATTTTGCCCCCCCTAACAAATCTCTTAGTTCTGGCCCTGGGTAATAGTTAAAATCCATTTATTCAAATGCAGAGAATTAGAGCCATGAATTAAAATGTTTTCAACCCTTGGGTGTGTGTTTGGTTGCATACTCTTAGTCAACAGGCGTTATAATTTATCTTTTTTTATTCATTGGTCCTTGGGATGTTTTAAAGAGAATTTCAAAAAAGAGGTTATTTCTTTATTAAAGAGTTAGGCATGCAATTTATTTTGTTAGAGATAGGTACTAACATGACCAAAACATAGGGGCGAAGATTAGCAAATTTATTGAGTAGCTTTATATTATCTTTTAAAATAAGCCCTAACAAGTTTTATTTTGTTAACAGTGAAATAATAATAATTTCAAGCTTTTATGCTTTTATTATTTTAGCGGATTATTTAATGATCTATTTAATTGCCCACGGGGCGTGGTGTAGAGGTTAGCGTGCTAACCTCATATACCAAACGTCGCGGGTTCGGACCCCAGGAGTCCGATGATTTATTTAAGCCATCTGGATACCAGATGGCTTAAATAAAAATGCCTGGACCCTAATATATATAAATTCATAAATAACGGTTATCGTAAATGTCTTATATGGCCTGAGCTGCCGAAAAGACAGTGTGAATGTGTGTGTGAGTGTCAGTGTGAATGAGAAAAAAGTGTGAATGTTTAAAAAAAAAAAAAAAAATCTATTTAATTTACAATATCAAGCGCAAAGTAAAATTTCATAAATTAATAAAAATATAAAATCAACTTACATACTGTATAGACATAGTAAAGAATGAGATTAAAGTAGAGGTAGATATCATTACCTGAAACAAAAAAAAAAAATATTAGAAAATTATAATGTGAAGTAAAATAAATAAAATTTTATAATATAAGGTGCTGTAAATTAAAAGAAAAAATATTAATAATCATTTTCAAGCAGGGAGGTAGGGGAGGGACTATAAGCTGCGAACATAGGCGAGGTAAGTGTCGACCGAAGTGGGAGGGTGAAGAAGCTTATCGGCCATCTTGGATTGGGCAAAACATTAGAACCTTGCATTAGAGTCTGTGTAAAAAGTAACAAAATAACAAGCGAATAACTATTGAATAAATAATTAATAATATCAACTATTTATCAATAATATATAAGGTATGTTTTTATGATTATTTTGCCCTTATTTATCTTATATCGAAGTTAAATAATTAATATATTTTTAAATTTATTGACAACTCTTTTGAGGTTAAAACTTTTATTTTTCTATTTTTTTTTTTACTATCAAATAGGTAGTTTTTTAACATTATTTATTTATTTCTATTGATTTTTTCTCATATAAAGGATTTTTTTTTTAAAGGAAGAATCATGGTTAATTTCTCGGCTTATGTTTGTTCCAAAAAACAGTACCGATCCACAATACAAAAGCAAAAGGCAAAATTAGAAGAGACTACAAAGAAGATAACTTTTCACTCGTAAGTGATGATTATACATGAAGTGATACATTATATGGGAATTACATAATACGCCTAATATGTGCTAAACTTATTTTTGGGTAACTTTGTTAAATAAATACTCACATGGGAAGACAGAAAAAAATTTTGAAATTCCATTCTTTTCATTAAGAAGAATTAAGACAATTTTTTCTTGTGTAAAATAAAAGCAAATTAAAAAACATTTTTATAAGATTTTTAATTGACGATCTATTTTTTCCCATTATCCCAAACATTTCTGGCGGTATGTAGGTTTGCTGATAAGTGTGAGGAATTATTAAAGAAAAAATATATAGAAATTTTAAAAGCAATTAAACGACTGTCTTCTACTTCTACTGGAATAGAAATTTTATTAATTTATTTAATTACAGAAACTTCGAGGACGTTTGTTCCCTTCATCGGTATGATACAATACAAATTTAGATGAAAATATATATATTTAATATTAGGAACCGACCAAAGTTTCGGCCAATTTTTGTATATGAAATACAAGTTTCGGTTTCGGCTGAAAATCTTGATTTGGTCTGACTCTATTTAATATATTTTTTCCAAGGCCAATGATATGGTCATTAAGTTACTGTCTAAATTTTATAAAATTTGAACAGTTTATTATCCAACTTATTGCTGAATATTTCAATTTCCCATATTCAGATTTTATTTAATGTGCTTAATCTAAAAAATCTTGAATCTTGAAAATCATAAAAAAGAGCTTCTAAAAGTTGTAGATATTTTAATAAGCTTTAATTAAAAAAATAAATTTGAGTTCGATAGCTTCAAAATTGTGGCCGCAACCTTTCAAACTCAGCACCTCGAAACGCGCACCTTAACTCCTTGGCAATGATAAATGACACCGTATAATATCAATTATTATTTGAAATTTATTTAAACTTTCTATTTTTGAGAGATTATTATTCAATTTTTATAAGTAAAAAAACATCTCAAATAGCTTATATCACTTAATTAGGAAATTTTTGCGCTCTTAAAAATATTTACTTTTTTTCTGATTTTAATTTTTTTGTGAACTAAAAACCTAAAAAATAAAGAAACTATAATTTTAAATAGTCCGTTTATTCGTTTATTTATTTAGGGGGCAGTATAATATTGAAAATCTTTATTAAACTATATATAATTTTATATTGGGTTCAATGGATATTTCAATGTTTTGTCCAATCCAAGATGGCGGACGTGACGTAGCCGTGACGTAGGCGGTCGACTCTCTTCTCAGCTCAATGTCCCTCCCTACCTCCCTGTTTTCAAGATAATAAATTTTTATCTTTACACTTGCTAATGTTTATACAATAAAAAAAAAGAAATTACCCTTTTGAATATTTTTTTGTCTTTTCTACATAGGAATTTTTATTGGTAGGTTTCTTGTATCTGAATTTTAATCCAGAATGAGTGACAAAAACGATCTTGTTATGGGAATGGCGCAATTTTAAAAAGGTTTGTTTTTAAGTAAAAAATTTGGATAGACAATGATATAAATTAGGGTTAATAAATCATAAAGTTAGAGTAAATTTAAAAAAAGTGTGCATCTGTATGAAAATATAATATTAAATAAATAGAGGGGATCGTGGTATTAATAAATAACAGACTTTAGCAAAGCAGCGGGGAAAATTCAACCCCTCTCCCGAAATCGAAATATATTGTTAAAATTGTAATATTTGTCTTTATTTGAATCGCTTACAGAAAGGCCATTTTCAGTTTTTTTGATGAAAATTGTTTTAAATAGGTCAACACATCGTAAAACGACATAAAAGGCACTTGCCCACCAAATAGTCCGGCTTAAGTTTTCATAATTTCTATGTTTAAAAACGGTTTTTTGCCTCTCCTGAAAAACTTTAAAATATGGACATGATGCCTTTCTGCAGTAAGTGATTCATTTGTTTATAGTTTTTTTTGGCATCAAAGGCCATTTAGATCGGTTCCCGATTGACATATTTTCTGAGCCTGGATGCGAACCCTCGACCTTTATCACCAGAAGCTAATGTCTGTAAGAAATTAAACGAACAAAAACTAGGTAGAGCCTTGTCTGAAAAGCTAAAAACTCAAATTACGATATTTCGAACAGACTATATGGACTCTGTTACCCATTAGTGTGTCAAGCGCCAGCTACCGAGATTTGAAAAAATCAACATTAAAGTTTTTCTGATTTACATTGTTTTGATTCTATAATTTTTTTTTTTTTTTTTTGTCAATTGTGCAAGTAACATTAAATATAAATTTTTTTAGGACATATTTCATAAAAAATACTATTAATTATAGGATTTGAAACAATATTCCGTGCTTTACTCAATTTTTAATTTTTTTTGGCTCATGACACACTATTGCATAACAGGGTCCATATAGCGTCATTCGAAAACCACTAAACAAAACTCTCTATCTAGTCGAAGGTGATTATTTTTTAAATTCATTAATTGGAAAAAATTTATATAGAAATGTGTATTTTTTCTTTTGTAATATTAAAAACTGGAAAAGATAGAAATGAGCAATTCCTTAAAAGAAATAGTCGATTCATCCTTTCATTTCATGAACTACTTTGCAAATGAAATTAGAATCTAATCTAAAATCCAATTATAATAATACAACTTACGAAGAAATTTTATAAGGTTTCTCTATTTCCTCGTTTTTTTTTATGAAGCCTTAAGAATAATTAGTTATGACGTGAGGTGACAGGATTTTCTTATATATTTCAATTTTTTATTGAATTTAGAATTTTATTAAAATTAGCCACGGAGAGTGTTTTTATAAACACGCATTTATTATCACAATTGTTAAATGAAATTTATTACAATTGCTTCAAATGAAACTCTAAAATTTTAATATCAGTTGCGTCTATATAAGAAATTTTTTCTCCGAATCAAATGATATAGATTTCTTTAAGGAAGTGAATCCATTCATCCATAATATAATATATTATTATTGAGTTATTTTTTTTTCTTTATTTATTATATAATTTTAAAGTCGGAAGAATTTTATAAACTTTTGTTTAATTCTTAGAAATACACGAATAAGTTATAGATATAATTTTTTTTTTTTTCTTATGTCTGGCAATTAATGCAATTTCTTTCCACTTTAGGTCAGCTTTCGGGTACATGAAATATCTCTCAACTTGGGGAAAGTTGCCTGGCTGATTGATAATTGTTTTTTTTTTTTTTTTTTTTTTTCTTTCACTTGTCTATATAGACAAGTAAAACCGCAATGACAGATTTGTACACAAGTTTCTCAAGTTTGAGAAAACATTGATATAAAATATAATTTTACTTTTTATCTAGTTAAAAGATCGAATGAGTTGAGACAATTCTTATTTTCCTGTTTTGAACGATAAGAATTATAAGCCTGGCTAATTTAAAAAAATAATTAAATTTTCATCTAATTATAGATAAATAAATAAGTCTTAACACTAGGTTAAGTTTCAAAATGTTTTTATTTTTAGCTTATGCGCTTTTCGACGCTGAAGATGATGTGTTAATGCAAGATGTGTCAATGTCGAAAAGGGCATAAGCTAAAAATAAAAACATTTTGAAACTTAACCTAGTGATAATTAGATTAATGATATAAAGAGGATGCAGCCAATAATAAATAAACAGCATCTATTTTGTTAACACTCTTTTGCTTTTTATTTATTATTGGCTGCATCCTCTTTATATAATTAATCTAAATAACACTAGGTTAAGTTTCAAAATGTTTTTATTTTTAGCTTATGCGCTTTTCGGCGCTGAAGATGATGTGTCAATGCAAGATGTGTCAATGTCGAAATGCGCATAAACTAAAAATAAAAACATTTTGAAACTTAACCTAGTGTTATTTATTTATCTATAATTTGATGAAAATTTGACATGAATCCAATACTTTCTCTCTCTATATATATTTACTATTACATTATATAAATAGGTAAAGGAAAGTAAAAATTAATCAAATGTCGGAGGTCAAGATCAGATTCCTTTCAACTCTGGAGGTAGAAATGCCAGAGAATCGAGAAAAAGAAATTTTAGATGCATTTTGAAATATAAGAATAATGTCTATCAATGTTGATCCCACATGAATATCTACATAATCGATAAGTAATCATAATTATAAATTTAATATTTACACTATTGTTACAGCAAACAACATTCTTAAAAGATTAATCGAAATACTATTTTCAAAATATTATGCAATAGTGATTGAAAATTTTTTATCCCAAGGGCATCTTAAAGTGAATAAAAAAAGAAACAATATGACTAAGTTTTATTTTATTTTTTTTTTCTATCAAATAAAATTCGTTGATGTTTTTTTACTCTTTTCGGCTATCAATAGTTGTATAAGTTAAGGAGTAGGAGAGTTAGACAGATAACCGAAAAATAAAACTGGTATTAAATTCCTGGGCGTCAAGGCCTGCCTCCTCCTCAGAGAGCTAAAGCACGTCGACATCAAAAGCAATAGAGCAAAAGCAAAAGCAAAAGCCAACCTTGGCCAGAGGAATCCTGTTGAAGAGGTTGAGGATAGGGCGGATATGGACCAATTGTAAACTAAAAAGTTTATCTCACCATTCGTGTGTGTTAGCAAATTTTTCTATATCAATGTGAAAAAAAAATAAAAATAAAACTAGGTCAAATAATGAATGAAAACTCTAAAAAAAAAAGTAAAAAAAAGTTTGTGAAATAAAAAATATATACGTAGATACAAAAGACTCTTTTGATTTGAAAATGTCATCAAGTTTAGAAGATTTGATAACTTAATAAGATTAGAATTTGAGGAGTAGCCTAGTTCCTTATTTTTGAATTTCCTAGGAAATTTATGATATGACCGAGGAAAGGGATAAACTAACCAGTAAAAAGAGAATTAAAGGTGGCTGAAAGAGAAGTTTACGTTAGATCAGCCTCCAGTACAACTGATTAATTTTAAAATTGGCCATTTCGGTAGCATCACAAATAAATGACATAGTCTAGAAATTATATGTAAAAGAAGAGTTTGTGGTTATACTTTTTTTTTTATTGAAGACTACTAGAGTGCGGTACGACGACCCCGCACCGCGGGATCAAGACGAGGAAAGAAGAAGAAGAAGAAGAGGGTAAGGCTACCTCGACATCCCTCGCAATACATAAAATGTATAATTTTTAATTTTTTTAATTTTTCTTCGGCATTTGAGGTCATTTAGACCCCATCTCTATTTATTCCAAGAGTTCTTTACTGGAGATTAGGGTCCGACCGAAACAAGATTTTCAGCCGAAACCGAATATTCGGCCTCAACCTTAGTTTCGGCCGAAACCGTAACCAAAACCGTTCCTATAAAAATTTTTTTTCACTTCACCTTTTTGAATTTTTTTTCCCCTCTCGTGAAAATCATTTTACCTTTTTTTTTAGGGAGACTAAATTTTTTTCTCCCTCAAGTGCAAATCATTTGACCTTTTTTTTTTTTTTGCATGCGAGTCTCATCCCATTTTTTCTCACTCTGGTTTCGGCCGACCGAAAGTTTCGGCTACTTTTTGGCCGAAACCGAAACTACGGCCGAAACCATGATTTTTGGCCGAAACTGGCCGAAACCGTAAGGCTCTATTCACACGGGGATACTCAAATCTCGGATACTTGTCGACTAGTAGACTCGAGACTGGTAGCTTCGAGACTGTAGTTGCCTGTCATATTCACACGGCCGCTACTTAAATCGCGAGTATCCTATCAACCTACTCAGTTCCCTCCAAATTTTAAACATCAATATTTGAAGGGACAAAAAGTTATTCTTAATAATTACTCTGGTATTGTTAATAAAATTTTGTATAGTTTGTATTTGGTTAACTTGCTTTTTTCAATTTGAATAAATATGGCCTCCAAGACCTTAAATTAAAAAAAAAAAAACTTTGCTATAAAAAAAAATAAATAAATAAAATAAAACACTCGATTATTTGTTTACAATTAATAAATAATTTTAAACAAATAAATATTTTGGGTTATTTCTCAATTTTTTTATCTTTATTTTTGCTAAACATTAAAATTTTAAAATTCTAAAATTTTTTTTTATGTAAAACATTTACCCTCTCTTCCCACTCAATCAAAATTGTTCAATTTCCTCCACTAGCTTCAGATTTGTTTCTTTTTCGCGCATTTTTTTTGGAAAGTATCGAGGAAACCAGGCGACTGAGTAGCTTGGAGACCTGCATGTCCAGTCTCTTGGCAACTGAGTCGCGCAGTCGCCGAGTATCGGCGACTGGAGTTTCCCCGTGTGAATGGCGCCATTGGATTACACATGTCGAGTCGCTTCGCTACCCAGTATCCTAGTTGCTCGGAGATTTGAGTATCCCCGTGTGAATAGAGCCTAACCGAAACGGAATATTCGGTCGGTTCCTACTGGAGATATATTGGGTCAACTCAGAAGTTCGTCCCATATTTCGAGCTATTGTATTGACACGAATAAAAATTTAGATATAGTTTGTTAGTAGGAATATAAGAGAGTAGGCTACTTGAGAAAAAAGTTCTGGTTTTTTTTTTTTAACTCATTAAAAATAGCATAAAATAGGAAGCCAAAATAAATATAAAAAGTGATAACCAAAACCAATGAAATTTATTAATATTTATTAAGAATAGAACCTGGTGGGATCTCCAGTATATTCTGGACATCGGTATGTTTCCATTTCACGAGACCACTAAACAGACTTTCTATATAAGCCAGGGGCGTATATAGGGTGGGGGCCGAGGAGACCCGGGCCCTCCCCGAAATTTTCAAAAGCTATAAACATATACGGGTTTATAGCCAATTTGTATATTGCTATGACCAACTTTTTGACTTAGAGAGGACCCGGGTCAGGTATATCCTGTATTTTAAAAATATTTTTGTGTATAGGGGGGATATTTTAAAATGAGTTCGCCCTCCCCCCTTAACGCCTCTGATATAAGCAGTAGTCACATTGGTCTGTCTAGTTCAATAGAAAGAACATCGATGTCCTGAAGAGATCGGAGAACCAGAGTTCGATTCCCTGGTCTAGGAGATGTTGGGCCCACTAGCAAATATAAATTCCATTCCATTTAATAAAATAAATAATAATGGAAATAATAATTTCTTGAAATACTTGAAATAGGTCTCGAAAAAACTATTAAATTTATTATTCTTAGATTTTAGATTTTGAATATATACCTGGACTAAAAATCTCTTATACCCGTATTCATAGTCGTTCCTTGAGGAAGAAGTAATCCTTATATATATACATTTATATAGGCATAAGGATTCCTTGTTCCTCAAGCAATGACTATGAATACGGCTATTAATCTATTAAAGCTTTATTCAGCTTAAAAGAGGACTCGATTTTTGAGATGCTTTTTAATCAATATATTAGGTCTACTAAAAAGTTCGCGCTGTTTTACTCTAGGGATCCGCGCACGCGCACCTTTTACTCTAGGGACACAATTCTTTTTGTTTTGGTTTGCTCACTCTCTTGACAACAATCACAACAAATTTCGCATTCCTCAGGTAAACACAACATTTTCAAAAATTCTATTAAACATGTCGAACTTCGAACCAACAAATGCCCATTTGCGGGAACTTTTGCTGTCCTTCTTTAACGCCAAAAAAAGGCTGCTGAGGCTCGCCATTTGATTTGTGAAGTTTATGGCGAGGATGCTATTCAAGATACTGCATGCAGAAAGTGGTTTCAACGGTTCAAATCGGGTGATTTTGTCACAAAAGACAAGCAACGCTCAGGGGCGCCCAAGGTCTTCGAAGATGAGGAATTGAAGACAAACTCTTGAAACAGGGCCAGACTGTCACCGGGGACCTTTATAAAGAACAATTGGCCCGTTTAAGTCAGGCACTCCGAGATAAACGCCCCCAATTTGAGCAAAGGCATAGCAGTGTCATCTTGCAGCATGACAACGCCAGACCTCATACCAGTAAAGTCGTGAAAAAATACCTCGAGGAGCTGAAATGGGAAGTTTTAACCCACCCGCTGTACTCTCCAGACATCGCCCCTTCTGATTTTCACCTTTTCCGGTCAATGGCACACGGATTGGCCGACCAGCACTTCCGGTCTTACGAAGAATGCAAAAATTGGGTTGACGCCTGGTTTGACGCCCGGGAGCCAGATTTTTGGGGCCGAGGGATCAGAATGTTACCCGAACGATGGGAGAAGGTTGTCGCTAGCGACGGCAATTATTTTGAATGAATTATCTGTAACCGTTTTTTTTTAATAAACATTTCAATTTGACAAAAAAACAGCGCGAACTTTTTAGTAGACCTAATACTTCAGTAGTTGAAGAATTCTTTAGATCGATCTTGTAAGATAGAGTTTAGAGCAAGAACGGAAGCAACCCCCCATTTAATACAATTCATTTTTTTCTATAATAAAAAATGTTTAATTTTTCTAATTCATCATCGACCTTTTCGCAATTTTCTCAAGAGAAAATGTGAAACAACTCAAAACAGTTTTAAGTTAGTTTTTTAGTTAGTTAGTTTTTTTTTTTCGTTGATATTAATAAAAAAAAAATATATATATTCAAAAACAAAGTGAATCGACTAGATAAATAAATAAATAACAAATAAATGAAATATTGAAATAGAATGTTTTATTTAAAAAAAGAAAAAAAAAAAATAGAATCGTTGTAATAAAAGTTTTTTGAAAATGCATTTCAATTCGCCTTTTAGTGAATTAATTTTATTATTGGTTTAAACAAAGCATACTTTTTTTTTATTTTAAATCTAAACCGATGTAAATTATATAAATGAAAATAATTTCAAAAATATTGAAAAATTGCCAAAGAATATTTTTTTTTTTAATAAAGAGAGATTAATCATATTTGAATAAAATGCTTATCAATTTGAAATAAATAATAGAATATGGAAATATGAGTTAAAATTGAACAAAAAACAGAATGAATATGAGAGTACGGACGCTGTTATGTTGTTGATGAACTATTGTGTGTGATGATTTATGGGTGTGAAAAGGGGTTCGAATTGTTTTGAAGCAACCATCAAAAAGGATCAAAGTGAGTGGTGAAGTGAATGTGCAGCAGGAAGAAAGTCAAGAGGGTGAAATGTGTTTATAAAGAGTGAGAGAGCGAGAGGGAGGAGGAGATTCAAAATAGGTTTCAATTACTTTTCACAGAGAGAGTCATATATAAGAGTGTTATTGTCAAAGTAAATAAAATTTTATAGGAGGAGTTAAAAGGGAAAAGGCGAAAATTTTGTTCAAAATGAAGTGTCGTCTCCCTTCCCTTTGTAAGGGGTTTGTTTAAAAACAGAAGAGATAATTTAATGATGGTGAAATTAATAAAACCTGGTGTGACCTAAGGGGGCACGGGAGCGAAGTGGTTACGCATATTTTTCCCGATAAGATGGCGTAGTGTGTCATAAAAAGTATGCTCAAAAATCAAGTAATTCAAAAATTTGCCAAGAGATGTCAGAATGGTAGCTAATAATATTTAATGCATTTGGTTGATTTTCATTGATCTTTTAACAATAAATACTTTATAAATGTTATATATTAGGCTATGTATCTTTTATAAAAGCATAAAAATATATAAATATAGGCGCATTAGGCGATCGGCTGTTAGACTAGCCTGCCATCTATTGCAAGAATGCTGAACTAATTTGACAGTTGGTTTTTAAATAAATTGTATATTGTATTTCGTTTTCTACACAAAAAAATACTAAATTTAGTAAATCTTTGCAAAAACCATTTACAAATGTATTGTAATTTTCCAAAGCCGTTTGAAAATTAGAATGAAAATGTGACTGCTTTCGAAAAAAATACAATTTTTTTATTTTTTTTTTAACTAAAATTATTATACAATGTTTGTAAAATTACAATACATATTCTATTTTTTGAAGAAAATTGTAATTTTAAAATGTCTTTTTGTTGTAAATATTTGAACGCATAAATTTGTAAATTTAGTAGATAAAAAGCACATGGGCGTAACTAGGAAGGTGCCGGAGGGGGGGCAGAAGGCTCGTGCCCCCCATCCCCAGAAAGCTCCCTGCCCCAAGAAAAATTGAGAAAATATGGGGCTTTCCAGGCCCCCCAGAGGATAGCTGGTCCCATGCCCCCCCTCAGCGAGGATGGCTGATCCCATACCCCCCAAGCCAAATTTTCTAGTTACGCCCATGTAGAAATTCTAATAAAATTCATTTATCTTTTGGCTTTTTTTTTTTTCAGGGAGTTGGTTTTTTACAGTTTTTTACATCGGCCTAGTTTTATCCGTGGTGGTTTTATCCCTGTATAAAACCATGTTATACCCGGTGGGATAAAACTGACTAACTCATACTGGTTCAGTATATAGTTTTAAAAAAATTTCTATAAAAAATACCAAAGAAAGTATTCCTTTATTTGTATTTTAAAATTATTATCAAATTTTATATAATATTACTTTACTTTAATAGAAAAAATAAAAAACATGTTTTATGGTCAATAAAAATTATTTTTTAATAGATAACCAACTTGCTTAAATGGAAATTTTGCGTGTCTCTTTAAATTCAAAAAGGCTTAGCATAATTATTATTGCATAAGTAATTGAATAAATATCATTTTATATCGTTCATAAAATGAACAAAAAATGAGCTAGCTAAAAGAAAAAAATTGAGTTGAATATCCCGAGCGGATTGCTAAACTTTCTTTCCACTAGTCTACTTTTGCGGCAGTAATTAAAGGGTAGTTCCGGGTATCCAATCATATTATTAAGGCGAAATCAATTTATTTTCCTTCATGGTTAAATGTGTTTATATTTATTAGAGAGATAGAGAAAGAGTTTTTTATCATTTCATATCAAGGACAACAACAAAACGAAACATCCATCCATTTTCAGATTCGTTAGGTAGCAAATGATGATGATGATGATGAATATCTATCAAAAATAACTGAGATATATAATCATTTGTTTTTCAAGGTTTTCTTTCCTTTTTTGATAGATAGAAATTAATGAATGGATGAATGAAAAAAGATTTATTTTTAAAGATGATGTTATAATAGAAGAGATTAGTTCAGTATAAAAGGAATCGGAATTGTGAAAAAAATAAATTTAAAATCATTTGGTTTCTCTCTTAGAGCCAGTTTCATCACTGCAGGTCAAGTAAAGAATTAACCAAGAGTTAGTTTAGCTAAAAAGAAGTTTATTTGATTTTGCTCAGTGCATGTTCACCCCAATATAATGTTACAAGTCGTCAGTCCAGTTCAAGACCGGTCTAACTCAAAAAATTTTGAGTTTTTTGCACAAATTAACCGTCCCAATAATCTTAATTTTTTTTTAAATTTAAAAATGAATTTATTGTTATTATTAATCACATTATTAATTAAAAAATTTTTAAAATAAGCTTAGATGATTTATTTAAAAATCAAATGTCAAATTAGTTCAGCATTCTTGCAATAGATGGCAGGCTTGTCTAACTGCTGATACCCTAATAGGGGGGCGTATATCTGGCCTATATTTATATATTTTTATGCTTTATATAAAAGATACATAATATATAATAACATTTATAAAGTATTTATTGTTAAAAGATCAATGAAAATCAACCAAATCCATTAAATATTATTAGCTACCATTCTGACATCTCTTGGCAAATTTTTGAATTACTTGATATTTGGGCATACTTTTTATGACACACAACGCCCTCTTATCGGGAAAAACATGCGTAACACCTTCGCTCCTATTCCGCCTTAATAAACAAAAAACTAGTAAAATATTCATTAATTATTAAAATACAAGTGGCAAAGCCCGAATTCTGCGAGCATCAAATTTATTCTTGCTCACTGTTTGGAAATTTTGCAATTGCTCGCCTTCGGCGAGTGTGAGGAAAATTTAAAACTTTAAATTTCCCTCTCAGACTCCACTTCCTCTGTCTCTGGCCAATCAGCGAGAGAGAGTGGTAAACAGGAACATAAAACGGAAGTCAGTGGCTAGCGCTTTATATTATAGTAGGCCTATGATGATAGATTCCAATATAAACAGCGCAAGAAAACATTGCAAAAAACAAATGGAATTTATGATGTAGCGACTTTATAAAGGCTTTGTGTGCACGTATTATTATATACAGTATTAATTTGTGTGTTGTATGTTCCAATATAAATAAATGAAAATTACAAATTTCAAAAAAAAAATTAATTTGAATTAGTGAAGATACAAAGTTTGTAAAATTAGGAAGTTGTAAGAGAAATAATTGACCAAACACGATGTGGAAGTTTTCTTCTTACCAAAGCAGGTTCTTAATGCAAAATTTTTATAAAAAAATAAAAGACATTTTTTTTATTTTGAAGGAAACTTTGAAGAACCTGCTTTGAAAAGGAGTAAACTTCCACATCGTGAAAGAAGGAGCAGGTGCAGCCAAAAATAAAAGCCTCCGATTTATTACAATTCAATGAGACGTTTCGGGTGAATTTTCAGTCTTTAAAAATTGTTAAAGTCCCGGAGAACTTATTGTAGGCCAAAATAATCTTTTAATTCTAACTCATCAATTTTCCAAACTTTTTTTTTTTTTTTTTTCAAAGAACCCCTTCTTTGCAAATAATGAGTCAAAAAGATTAGTTTCTCATTATTTAAGTTTGTTGTTTATTTATGTAATGTGATTTTTATTACACAAATTAATAGCTCAATAAATTTTTAAGTAGCACTAAAGTTAACATTTATATCTTAAATTTACTGCTTTTGTCATTTACCCCTTTTTTTCAGGTTTTAAAAAGAGAGAAATTATTGAACTTTAAAAAAAAGAGAAGTTTTTTTAGAGCATTGTCTCTTTTTCCCCTCTAATTAACTGATTTAATTAAATTTGACAGCCTGTCTATCTAAAATAGAGCGAGATAAATTTCATGCTGTTGGAATTTCAGTAAGCCTATTATTGATAAATTATGAAAATTTAGACGGCAGGATTATATTCGGTTACACTTGCCTGATAGAAAACCAACCCAAATATATTTATTATTTACCAATAAGGGAGACGTATATTTATTTATTTATTAGTTTGTTAAAAACATACTAAAATATCCATATAGGGTTGTCTATATTATATCCAAAAGTTCGTCCAGGCATTTTAAATCTCTCTAGAAATTAATAATTGAATCGCACGAATCAGATTCGGATAATAAAAATCATTATTAAAATAAATTAGCGTTGGTCGTTTGAGCAGTGCTGTAACAAGGGTATGAAGCGTCTGTGGCAAGTGTCTATCTTCCGCCCCCCCCTTTTTTTACCCTCCTTTTTAAAGTTATTGTGTTCCCTATATACAAATTTTGTATAATATATAAAATGATATTTCAAATTCTAAATTGCCCCCTCCCGTGAATAAGCAAATTTCCACTCCCCCTCTCTCCAAGTTGTGAGCTGCACGTGGTTTTTATTTACCACCAATATAATCTTGGAAGCCATTTCCCCTCTACCCCGTAGCGCCTCACTGATTAATATGTTGGTAAATAAAAACCGCGTCTAGGTCGGTCCCCTTTGTTTTGCATCCCCAGCCCAGTTGCGCCCATGGCGGGCGCCTGTTTTGCCACGCCAACGTTACGGCCTTGAGTTTGAGTTGCCTACCTTCAAGGAAATCTTAAAATTTAGTGCAAATTAAATTTCAGTGTCGTAGTAAATTTATGGTCACAAGCTAAGATTTTTAGACTATATAATAGAGACCCTTCTCGGGTTTCCCAAAGTGTCGCGACCCGGCACCGGGTCATAGAAAAACTTTGCTGGGTCGTGAAAAAAAATTGTAAAAACACAAAAAAAAATGTTTAGCCTCAGACGCTTGGAATTGTGGCAAAGTGTGTATATGTACTCTTTCATAAAGTTTTATCGAACAAATATTAAGATTTTTATTAAAAAATAAAGTGTGTTTTGTAAATGTTTTTTTTTTTTTAATAAGGTAGGTCTCGAAAAATTTTAAATCCTCGTACCGCGTCGCGGTCAAAAAAGTTTTGCAAACGCTGTAATATTAATAGAGTATAGATAAATTTAGACCAAATGAGATAGGCCTACTATAATTTTTTCCTATATGTTAAATTTTTTCTATTAAAGCAAATTTATTAATTTATGATAATTTAAAGGCCAGTTTTTGAGTCTCCCCTCCTCCACTTTTCTAGGCTTTATTTTTAGGCTAATTCAAAAACTATTTGGATGATTTTTATGCTGTCTTATTACGGGGCAGGAGATCTTTAAGATTAACTTAACAACTATAATTAATTTAGGGGTCGAAAATCCCTGTATGTGTTAACCAACCAGGGGATTAACCGGACCGAAAATTGCTCAATGGCAGTGAGGTAATTGATTAGGTCTTAAGTTAAGACATATAGATATCAACGAGAGGGGAATTTCTCTAGAACAATTTATCAACTCTTCACATTTTTATTCTATAAATTTTCAAAATAAAAACTAATCCTTGTTTCCAAATCAAACATTAATAAATTTTTTAAATTGTAATAAAAAAATATAAAATATAGATATAAGATTCATATATTAAATAAATGAATGTAAAGAATGTCTCTCTTTTATTAATATACCTGGTAAATATTTATAACATGAATTTAATTTTCACTTTTTTTTTTTAATGAGAAACATGCATTTAAATGAATAATAAAAATAACTTTTATTATATGTAATATTTAAATTAATTATTTTTTTTTGTTAAATTTATTTTTTTAAAAGGTATTATCATGTTTTCATTCCCATGCGTAAAATAAATAATAATAATAATAATAAAAGAAATAATTAAAATGTACAACAAATTATGGTTATAAAAAAATCTGGTATGACTTGCCTATCACAATTCCCATTTACAGTCAAAATAAATCGGAATATCAAAAGATCTCCTCCCAAACACAAGATTGTAAATAATAAATATTTATATTTGGATATATGTTTTGGGAAAAATTTGCTCCCATCTTCAGGAAGAACAACTTTGACGTTTCGGTTCGGGTTTGAACCATCATCGCAGCTGTGATTTTGTCTTCATGTTTTTAAACAATACATTCAAACTATTATGGTAGCAAAGATAGAGTAAATTAATATTATAATATAAAATAGTTGAATATAATCTCAAACGAGTCCTGCGCCTATGTACTAGGCTCTCTATCTCCTGTCATTATATAAAATTATTTTGAGGTTATATTCAACTATTTTATATTATAATATTAATTTACTCTTTCTTTGCTACCATAATAGTTTGAATGAATTGTTTAAAAACATAAAGACAAAATCACAGCTGCGATGATGGTTCAAACCCGAACCGAAACGTCAGCAAGTGATTAGGAATTTTTTTTTAATCAAATGAAATAAATTTGGCTGTATTCTTCTTAGGAAATTATTCCTTATTACATAGTAATATTAAAAATTATGTTTATAAATAAAAATGTATAAAAATTATGTTAATAAATAAAAATTATGTTAATAAATAAAAGAAAACCTTAAAAAAAATAAATATTTTGACTCTTTCTATTAGTTTCGGTTTTTATTATTACCAATTGAAAAAATCTGGTGTGACTGGCGCACAGCACACAACTTTCTCTTACCTTCGGTAATCGAAAGTTGTGTTCTGTGCTTGTCACACCAGATTTTTTGTGTCGACATATATTTAGTTCCCGACAGTACGGAACATTGGAATTCAGATGTAAAATTTATAAGTATGGGAAAATATTTATATTTTGTTACCATGGCAACCATTTCTCCTATCCTTCCCTATGAAATACAAGAGTAAAGTGGTCTTCAGAAGATTTCAATCGCAAAATGAGAATATACATTTGAAAGAGCATCTAAAAAATAATTGATTTTTGAATTAAAAAAAAAATCGTTGGAGCAAATTTTGAGAAAATCGAAAAAAACTGAAAAAGTACATCAGTAAAGTACTAGTACTCTTTGGCCGATTTTGATTAAAAGCTTATTTTTCCGGTCCCGGGTGGTGTTTAACTTAAATATAAAATTTCAACCTCGTAGCTCAATTCCTTCATGCTTAAAATTGAACACACACCCACACACCCACAGACAGACCATGTCGCGAAAACCACTTTTTTGGATTCAGGGGACCTCAAAACGTGAAGATCCATCAAAATCTCGACATCGAATTTTTGACATGAATCCAATACTTTCTCTCTTTATATAGGCTATATTACATATATACATAGGTAAGAGAAAGTAAAAATGAGGAAGAGAATGCGACAATGTTGCGGCAATTTGCTGCAAGCTGGGTTTTGTTAAAACTTCAGATTCGTAATCCGCAGCTTTTCCCACTTAGCCACTTGCTTCCTCGTTATTAGACTACCTATTAATTAGATTTTAAAGATATGGTTTATTTAATTCATTGATCGATTTCAAAAGGAAAATATAAATTTTCAAAAAATTTTTAAACCTTCCTAAATGGAGCCGATTAATTTCGAAATTTCATGGACAAGTCACTTGATGCAGAATACTTTTTCGAATGCCCATTTTTTTATCCTCTCCATTTAAAAGTTATATTATTTTATATTCCTTTTAATTCTCTCAATTCTCTTTTTCTTACCTTTCCAATCCCATTTCCCCATTTTTTAATAAATCATTTTTTAAAAGATCTCATTAAGATTATCGAGAGATATGACTAAATTGGTTTCATTTTTATAGTTTAATTAACTAATTGTTTGAGATACAGTAATTAGAGATGCCCCATTAGATATTATAGGTCACAATAAACAATATAAGTATCAATCAGAAGTTTTTAGATTATAAGATGAAATTACATGTATGTGTATGCATGTGTATGTCGCAATTTAGAAACATTTCCCTGCTATAAATTAAACTTTTTCTTCTCTTAGAGATGTATTTTTTATTAATAATTTTTTATGAAGATATATTTAATCAAAATGGGGTGTAAATGGCCTTATATGCCGAAAAAGACCTTATATAAATAAATAAAAAAAAAAAACTTATGATGGAAACGGCAAAAGATAATAACTTTAGTAGTCAATAGCTTGAAGGTTTACTTAAAAAAAATAAATAAATAAATAACGTCCATAATTAAAAAATTCCATCGTCGAACCCCTGACTAAATACATGATGCGAGATCTGTACCTTTGTCCTTAATGTGAATGGGAATTTATTTTCAGGTTTGACACAATGATCATTATAATGTGTTTTTTAAAATTTAGCCTAATTCTTCAAGAACTAAAATAAGGTAAGGGTACAATGAACAAAAAAAAAAAAAGGATTATTTGCAAGGTTTTGTGTCCCTATTTATAGAAACTGATTAATTGAATTATACAGTACTTTAAAAAAAATAAATGAATTTTGTTTGAATGAAGTTTTAGAAATTCACTATCAAGAAATTTGCTGTAATTTTTTTTTTTTTTTTCAAGTGTTGGAAAGTCTATTAAACATCTGTCTGTCTGTCTTTCAGCCTAAGAAAGTTGTTCAGTAACCAAATAGATAGAAACTTTGCAGTATGTTGAGGCTCTTCAACTTGAGAGTGAAGTGAGTGAGTAAGAAGAGTGAATGGGTAACTCGAGTAATCGTTTTAGGTTCAAACTGAAAGGTTTAATTAAACATCACTAAGAAGAAAAGTCCATTCTCTTTTTTTAATAAATGTTTTTGTTGTTTTTGTTATAGGCGCCAAAAAGACTTTTATTATTAAAAGGTGATTAACGATGAGAAATTAATCAAAGTCAAAAAAAAAAAAAAAAAAAAAAAAACATAAAGCGAACTCATAATCTAAATAAGCTTCTTTTTTGTTGATTGGTCTAATGAATGTCAAATGATATTTGAATAAAATCTGTTATTATTATGATTATAAAATAAAAACCATTATATATTCGATCAATTTTTACATTTTCTTACACTATATATGAAATATATAGAAAGTATTGCGATCATGTCAAAAATTCGAAATCGAGATTTTGATGGATATGTTTTGAGGTACCCTGAGTCCAAAAAAGTTGGTCCCGTTTCTCATCTTTAAATATCCTTCTCCTCCATACACAAAAATATTTTTAAAATACCGTATATCCCTGAACCCCAAGCAGGGGCGTAGCGAAGAGATTTTTCAGGGGGGGGAGAAGGCCAAAAATGCCAACTAAATTCAATCAATTTGCCAACTGTACAATTCACATTCTTTTTCATCCTATATACAGTATATTAATTTACTAGAGGCTAAACCCGACGCCCTTTAGTCGCTATATGACATGTTCGATGTTTTATGTCTCCTCCCCCTTCACTTTGCTATTTTAATATTAAAAAAGTAAAGGATTAAACAAAATTTTTGATAGAAATATAATTAAGGCAAGATTTTTTTCAATTGAGAAATTCCCCATATAATTACACTCAATGAAAAATTTTGTCGAGTAGTACAGGACTCTTACCGACTAAATCCCTCTTCTATTGTCTAATGTGTAATTTACCGGGGTGTTTTAAGCAATTCCTGGGTTTTTATATAGGATACCCTAATTCCAAAAATACCATAAGTCTTCATCAAATTTAGTTTTTTTTTTTTTTTTTTTTAAACATTCACACTTTTTTCTCATTCACACTCACACTCGCACACACATTCACACTGTCTTTTCGGCAACTCAGGCCATATAAGACATTTACGATAACCGTTATTGAATAAATATACATATATAGGGTCCAGGCATTCTTATTTAAGCCATCTGGTATCCAATTGGCTTAAATAAAATCATCGGACTGCCTGGGGTCCGAACCCGCGACGTTTGGTATACGAGGTTAGCACGCTAACCTCTACACCACGCCCCGAGGGCCATCAAATTTAGTTTTAGAGATTTAGAGAAAATTAAATTTTAATAGAAAATGAGCCCTAGAGCGACTCTTATTTTGAATTTTCTGGCTTTACCCCTTAAAAAGAAATATTTAGAACCTCGCTTAGGGTGCCCTTTCATAACAAGCAATTTGCATAACGAGCAAAAAAAAATTGTAAAAATATGATTTGCTTAACGAGTAACGTTTCGCATAACGAGTGGAGAGGAGAGAGAAAGTCCCGGATTGTGCTCATTTTACATCAGTCTGTCATGAGGGGACAGCTCTAAGGGGAGAATGTTATTGTTTTGCCTAACGAGTGTTTCGCTTTACGAGTACGATTCTGGAACGAATTATGCGAAGTTCCACTGTACATAGAAATAAAGTTTCAGTCCAATTGGAGGCGATTTAGTGGTGCAAAAACACGGCTAAAATTTTAGAAAAATCGAATTTTTTCAGTTTTTTAAACTTTGGACACCCCTAATAGGTAGAATCTTTTACCATCACTGAATGCAAAAAAACATATATTTACGATATTCTGTAGTTTTTTCACTTTCTAAAAATCATTCTAAAGAAATTATGAACAAAATAGTTATCAAAGTCAATTTTGTTAAAAAGCAAATATAAGAAAATTTTATGATAAAGATGGTGTTTTGAGCCAAGAATTTAGAGCTATTCTTGGGTATGGATGGATAGCTCTGAATCCTGACTAAGAAAACAGTTTTGCTCATAATTTTGTTATCAATGAATTATTTTTTTTTTTCGGCTACAGAGGCCAGGTATGACTTTATTTAAAATATTTCTAAATTACATTATACCGATGGCTACCGATAGGACGTTCCACAAGCTGATTGCTCGGGGTAACCAATCCCGGGGCTTTCGCCACGCTTGGCATTGCTTAACTTTTGGAAAGTTAAAAACTATAGAAGATCGTAAACATACTTTTTTTTCCATTCAGGGATGATAAAAATTCTATTCAGGAGTATCCTTAAAAAAAAATGAAAAAATCCAATTTTTCTAAACTTTTAGCCATGTTTTGCACCACTTAGCCACCTCAGATTGGGCTCAAACTTTACATTTATTTTTCTATGTATTTCAACTAACTACATATTTTTAAGAGGTAAGGACTTAAAAAAATCTAGAAAATTCAAAATAAGAGTCGCTCTTGATCAGATTATTTATTAAAATTTAATTTTCTCTATATCTCTAAAACTAGAGCCGATGGCGCAAAATTGATGGCATTTTTGGAATTAGCGCTTCCATATAGCCAGGAATAACCCTAAATTTCAAAAAACTTTTTTTGTTGACCTGTATAAAATTTATATTTCTATCAAAAACATTGTTTAATTGGAATTCCTTTTTTTACAATTATAGTAATAAAGAAAATTCAAATGAACGACTGCGGTTTCTTTTATTTGTTCAAATATTTTATTTTTTCTCTTTTAAAATAATCCTAATGATTTTCTTTATGTGTTTGTATTATATTGTATAAATTTATATTCAGTAAAAAGAAAATAAATTTATTTATTTGAAAATTAAAAAAAATTTTTTTTTTTTAATAGATGAAAATGTAAAAAAAGAAAATTTAATTTTTTTTTTAAATTAAAATATAAATTAATTTCTTTTAAATAAACTTTATTTTGCCAACTGGTCCTTGATTTTGCCAACATTTGCCAACTCGATCCGACCTGGGGGGGAGACTCCCCCCCCATCCCCCCTTGGCTACGCCCCTGACCCCAAGGGGTCAGAGCCTCTCAAAGAGAAATTTTTATTAAATTTTGTTTGTTTTTTTTAATCTAAATTTTTTCGTTTTCATTTGAGCCCCGGGGCCTCTCAAAGAGAAATTTTCATTAAATTTTGTTTTTTATAAATATTTGGGGGCCTATGCCGGTTCGGGGCCTGGAGCGGACCGCCCCCCCCCCCCTCGGTACGCCACTGGGATGCTAAATAACACTAGTCGACAAGGTTTTTTTCACAAGATATCTGATTAGTGAACCTAGTGCATTTTTTTACTCTGAATTCAGATATGTAGTTAGAATTTTTCCATCAGGCACAGTTTTAGAGATATAGAGCAAAATAGATTTTAGTCGAAAATGGGCTCTAAAACGGCTTTTATTTAGAATGTTCAAATTATTTTTAACGCCGCACCCCGTCAAACTATGCAGATAGTTAGAATACATATAAATTTTAAGTTTCATTCCAATCGGAGGTCATTTAGACGTGCCGCAAACGGCTTAAAGTTTCAAAAAATCGAAATTTTCAAGATTTTTTTTGCTTTGGTCACCCCTAATACAATTTTAGAGACCCCTGAATGCAAAACACATATATGTACGATATTCTATAGTTCTTTGGCTTTCTAAAAAGCATTCATTCGTAAAAATCTGCTAATTATTAACGAAATTATTAATAAAAACGTGAGCAAAGAAAAAACACAAGTACACTCACTGGTCGAAAAAAATGGACTTCAATTGAATTAAAAAGCGAACCCTATCCACGAGAAGCTAATGTATCCTCTCTGAGCATCGGGTCACGGGCCCTAACTTTATTATATTTTATTTAAAAAAAAAATATTTTTTGAATCTCATATCTTTCTTTATACTTCTAAAAGAACAAGAGGTCCATTTTTTTGTCCAGTGAATGTACTTGTGTTTTTTCTTTGCTCACGTTTTTATTAATAATTTCGTTAATAATTAACAGATTTTTACGAATGAATGCTTTTTAGAAAGCCAAAGAACTATAGAATATCGTACATATATGGTTTTTTCATTCAGGGATCTCTAAAATTGTATTAGGGGTGACCAAAGCAAAAAAAATCTTGAAAATTTCGATTTTTTAAAACTTTAAGCCGTTTGCGGCACGTCTAAATGACCTCCGATTGGAATGAAACTTCAAATTTATATGTATTCTAACTATCTGCATAATTTGACGGGTGTCGCGTTAAAAATAATTTGAACATTTTAAATAAAAGCCGTTTTAGAGCCCATTTTCGACTAAAATCTATTTTGCTCTATATCTCTAAAACTGTGCCTGATGGGGAAAAACTGAATTGATATTTGAATTCAGCATGAAAAATACTTCTAGAATTTCATATCTTCATTCTTGTGAAAGAAAAAAAAGTTCATTTTTGTCGACTAGTGTAATTTGCACTTGAGGGAGAAAAAAATTTTAGTCTCCCTAAAAAAAAGGTAATTCTACCGAGATCAGAGTCACTGGCAAGGGCGGATCCAGAGGTGTTTCTCGGGGGGGGGGGTAATCTGGTGTGACTCGTCGCACAGCACACTATTTTTTTTTAATTTCGGTAATTTAAAAGCGCATTCTGTACTTGTTTGCCAGAATATAAATACACATCAAATTTTTAAGTATTAATTTTAAAAATTTTACATTAAAAATAAATTTTTTTTGCGAAAAAAAGGTATTTTTTTCGAATCTCGGGGGGGGGGGGGTAATTACCCCCTTTACCCCCCCCTTGTATCCGCCCTTGGTCACTGGTCACCTTTACAATTTGTACCAGTGCATAAGGATCTCGGAGAATAAGAAGTCAGATTTATGTCCCGATTAAAAAAATTGTTTTTTTTCTTGGGTTCCTATATCTGAAACATACTTACTTTGCCATTGGCCAAATGGTTTTTCCGACGGCCATTTAATTAAGTTAAAAAAAAAAGGTAAAATGATTTTCACGGGAGGGAAAAAAAAATTCAAAAAAAAAAAAAAAAGGTAAAATGAAAAAAAAATTTTATAGGAAATACAAGTTTCGGTTTCGGTTACGGTTTCGGCCGAAACTAAGGTTGAGGCCGAATATTCGGTTTCGGTTTCGGTTTCGGCATTATCGTTAGCTGGAAGTTTAATTTCAAGATTTTAACCTTTGTTTCTTTCTAATCCCTTTGAGTCTCGGATCTAAATAAGATTCGCTTTGTAATTTATAACTTTATTAGTCATCATTCACTTTGGCTGCGCGCAGACATTGAGATTTAATAAACTTTTTCATTTAAGTTATGATTAATTACTTTTTTTCTCTCTATCTCTTTCTCTCTTTATGTGTATTTTTAATAATAGACACTTTTGAATCCTCCGGAAAAGTATTTAATCAATATTCATAAGCGCTAAAAGAAATAGAGATGCGTAAAAACTATAACAATACGAGAACTAGGCCTATAGGCTGTTTCAAAAGTTTTATTAAAAAATCTGGTGTGACTGATCGCACAGCACACACTGTGCTTGTCACACCAGATTTTTTGTGTCGACATATTTAGTTTCCGCCGATATAGCCTACATTTAAGGGGGTTCAGGAGCGACGTCTAAACGTACTTAAAAAAAAAAAAAAACTAGACTATTATAAGGAATTTTTCAATGCGGTTTTTTTTAAATGAATTAAATTCATAAGAGATTATTGGGACATCGAGCTATAATTTTTTTAATGACTTTTTAAAAAATTATCGTAATTAATTTTTTTGTTATCAAGCAAATACAAAAAAACAATCTGTCCCAATAATCTTTAATTTTTTTAAATTTAAAAATGAATTTATTGTTATTATTAATCAGATATTAATTAAGAAATTTTTAAAATAAGCTTAGATTATTTATTTAAAAACTAACTGTCAAATTAGTTCAGCATTCTTGCAATAGATGGCAGGCTAGTCTAACGAGCCCATATAGTATTAGCCCATATCTGGCCTATATTTATATATTTTTATGCTTTTATAAAAGATACATAATATATAATAACATTTATAATGTATTTATTGTTAAAAGACCAATGGAAATCAACCAAATGCATTAAATATTATTAGCTACCATTCTGACATCTCTTGGCAAATTTTTGAATTACTTGATTTTTTGGACATATGTGTAAAAAAAACACAACGCCATCTTAGCGGGAAAAACATGCGTAACCAATTCGGTCCCGTTCCCCCTTAACATATATAGGTAAGAGAAAGTAAAAATTAAGGAAATATGAATTCGCATCCTTCTAAAAAATTTATTAATTCATGTATTTTTAAAATTAAAGTGAGCCATCCTTTTGAGCATAGATAATATTTAATATGCTCTTTTTTTTTAATCAAAAGGGATTTAGCATAACAAACAAAAAAAAATTATATTAAAACTAGATTCCGTTCGATTACGAGGCGAGAGAATTTTTCAATCATATTCAAATTACCTTTTAAAATTATTCTATTTTCTCTATATATAAAATAAAAGAAGAGAAAAGAGAAGCGAGCGAAATGAAGAAATCTAAAATGAGAAAATATTCTTTGATATTAATAGTTAAAAAAAATTTTGTCTTTTTCTTTTCTCTTATCTATAGACCTGGTATGTTAATATATAAAAAGTATGGCCATCATGTCAAAAGTATTGATGAAAATACACGTTTTGAGATTCCAAAAACGTACGTCCCGTGGCCTGCGTGTGAACAAAATATCTCAAGAACGGAAATAGGTTAAAATTTAATATTTACGTTAGCTACTACTTCCAAATAAATGGTGAGTTGATAGTTTGAACTGAAGAAGCGCCTGGAAGTATGAAATAACGTTAAGAAGAGGCGAATGAATGGTTGACTATATTTCAGGCGCGTTCCTAATACATTAATTAATAGAAAAAAGGCCATTTGTTTTCCGCCGATAGATTATGAAAAAAGAAAATCATATTGGGCTGGCAACTTAGGATAAAAGTAGTCTGCCCGCAGCGAAAGCGTGGAGGTCTTGGTTCGAGTCCAGGAGGCACCATTTTGATTCACAAAGCGTTGATAAAAGAAATCCATCTTTTTTCAAACAAATCTCTACCTGGTTAATAAATACTATATATTTTGTTTATATATGATATATTGACTTTGGCGCTGAATGCATTATATATGATAGATCGTAATGTATTTTATGAAATTTCTGTCAAAGAATTTAAGAGGTTTTTCTGTTGACTGAACTCTAGCCATGAAGATGGTCGCATAGTCGACCGAAACGTCGCTGTGGGTTCTTAAATAAAGAAATTAACATAGCTGCTGGGCCTTTTATTTTCTACTATACCGGTATAGTGAAATAATTTTAAATTTGAAAAGGTAAAATAAAATCATCTGTACTAGATTTTATTGTATTTTACCTTTTCGGTCATTCAAATTACTTCACTATACTTAATGTTCTAGCTCCAAGGTGAGGACTTAATTGTGGCGCTCATTGAACTGTAGCAGAAATAACACTTTTTGTCTGGTTTTCCTTAGCTTCCTTAATCCATTCGGCTATTCGGCCTACATTAAATAAAAATAAAAAGCAGCACATTATTTAAAATTTACAGTAAAATAAATTACAAAATTATGAATCATGTATGTGTTGGTTACATCAGGCTACGCTTGCTAAAAATATCCTATCTCTCGCGTGTGCAATGTTGTCGTTTTTTTTTTTTTTACCTCTCTGCTGTTGTATATTTTAAGACTAAATCTTATCCTTGATAAATAAATTAACACAATTTTTTATTGTAGATTTATTGTGTATAATTATTTTTATTCGGTGTTAAAAGATTTCAAGAGGATTTTTTTTTCTTTAGCTGGGATTAGAAAAAAGATGGGATTAACTTTTTTTTTTTGTGCAGCGGGCCACATGACTTTGCCACTCTGGACGACTGTTCATGAATAATTTTTATAATTTAGGAGTTTTATATTTATATCTTAAATAAATAAAATAAAATTATTTATATCCAATACATATGCTGACCAGAAAAAATAGGAAAAGCCTCCGAGATCATTCCAGTTAAGAAAGACTAAGCAGTACCGAACTACTGCATAGGTGGCCAAAGTGTTGAAAGACAGCCATTAGTCTGCCATTTTCATTATTAATCAAATATGAACTCAGTCAAAATACTGTAATTATAAATAAAATAAATAAATTCGTATTTCAAGCGAAATTTCTACACCAAATTCGCATTCATGATTGAAACTTGTTCAAATTTTTAAATGGTTTTCATGGTATAAATATGTTGAGACTAGTCAACCTCACTAATTCAACAGTAAGAGCGAAGCAGTATTTCGTTACACTTCCAATGCATGATTGGAACATATTCTACCCTGCATTAGGAAGGTTGCCTTCAAAAAAAAAAAAAAAATTTGATTAAAAATTTGTTTCATTTTTACAGAATGGTACTAAACAAACTTTGAAAATATTAAGAGCTACTTTTTTTAGCAAATTTAAAAAACCGGTTAAAGACGAGACCAAGGGGGCCCATGGGGCGTAGTCCTGGCAAGTGAAAAAGCCCGCCGAAGGTATTTAATTATTTCTATTTCATTTTGTAAGAGGTATTTATTTAGGTTTGATTTTTTGAAAGGTTTGAGTGCTCTCCAATAATGTTCAAAGGGAACTAGCCGCGCAGCCAGCCTTCGTCGGTGTTTGAGTCTAGCCGAGGAAATTGCTGCGGTTTCTTTCCCATTTTTGAACCCGAATATTTATTTTCCTTGATTCCACATAAAGTTTTCTATCAGAGTGCAAATTTTTATTTTGACCTTCCAAACAAGAGACCGTGACAGACAGATTGACACTCCGCTATTATATGGACCCTGTTATGCATTAGTGTGTCAAGCGCCAAAAAAAAAAATTAAAAATTGAGTTAAGCACGGAATATTGTTTCAAATGC
This sequence comes from Euborellia annulipes, assembly GCA_023213315.1. NCBI lineage: Eukaryota > Metazoa > Arthropoda > Insecta > Dermaptera > Anisolabididae > Euborellia > Euborellia annulipes. Next base: position 30,120 of record JAKCPI010030960.1, read on the forward strand.
TATAATTAAGAGTATTTTTTATAAAATATGTCCTAAAAAAATTTATATTTAATATTGCTTGCACAATTGACAAAAAAAATTATATATAATCCAATGAAAACAAAAAACTTTAATGTTGATTTTCTCAAAACTCGATGTTTGGTCTTTGACACACCATTGCATAACAGGATCCATATAATCCAATGAAAACAAAAAACTTTAATGTTAATTTTCTCAAATCTCGGTAGCCGGCGCTTGACACACTAATGCGTAACAGGGTCCATATATACAGTATAGATTATTTTAAAACATTTTTTGACCACTTCTTAATTAATTATTTATTTCAAATTAAAGAATTTGTATTCCAAATAGTCAGATTGTTACCAATAATAGATTCATTGTTGTAAGGAATGTCAAAGAGAAATGGAATGTGTTGAGTGAGTTCATGTCTCTGTTCAGGTGCAAATAGTGATCATGTTCAATTCCATCCCTTTGGAAAGGAACGCCTCGGGACAGCCAATCTCAACAAAACCGGAACGCTATAAATATTTCCACCCCTCTCTCTCTGTATATGTTTTAACCTTGTTGATTCGCATCATGCTTCAGTAACCTCAAACCAACCGCACCCAATTCACCCCCTGCCTTTCGAAAAACGTTTAATCTCCCCCTCTCCCTCTCTCTCTCTCTCTCTTGCTTTAGTCATTTTTTTTCCTCTCTGATTTTTGAAAATAAATAAACTCCGATTGGAAGAGATAGATAAAATAGAGATCATTTTTGACCATTAAATAAATTTTCTCCCTTGGAAAAAAAAGCAATTCTATTATTACTATTTCGTTAATATATTGGCTTGTTTTATTTTGTTTGTAGAATAAAAATTTACTGATTAGCTCAGAACATTTTATACGAGCCATTTATTGAACAAGAAATTGTTAAAATACTGTTTGAAATAATAAATTATGGAGAAGAAAGTTTTTCATTAGAAGACTTTTCGATCCGGATTTCGCAATATCAATATTTTATTATTGTCTTTTAATGAGATGCCTGTCTATTTAGCGTAAAGTTTATCAAATGTCGAAGTTATTGACGAGATAGCTACTCGTAGCATTAAAATATATTTTTTTATTTAATCTTCTTTATTTTTTTATTTATAATAATCTTTTGGAAAATTGCTTGCTGTGGCCAAGGGCGGATCCAGAGGTGTTTCTCGGGGGGGGGGGGGGATCTGGTGTGACTGGTCGCACAGCACACTATTTTTCTTTTTCTTAATTTTGATAATTTAAAGGCGCATTCTGTACTTGTTTGCCAGAATATAAATACAAATCAAATTTTGAAGTATTAATATTAAAAATTTTAGATTAAAAATAAATTTTTTTGCAAAAAAAAAGTATTTTTTAAATCTAGAGGGAGGGGGGGGGGGTAATTACTTTTTACCCCCCCCCCTTGGATCCGCCCTTGGCTGTGGCTAATATTCGCGCCTCCCTGGGGAGGCGCGGACTAGTCTTAGGGGAGACGCAAATATTAGCCACAGCGAGCAATTTTCTAAATGACTGCTAAAGTTTTAATAATAATAATATTTAATGGCTGGAAAGATTAATTAATCATTTTAATTTAATATGACCATTTGGATACTAGATGGCTTAAATAGAAATGCCTGAACCCACAATAGATATATTCTCTACAACGGTTATCGTCAAAGTCTTATATGGCCTAAGTTGCCGAAAAGACTGTGTGAATGTGTGTGTGAATGAGAAAAAAGTGTGAATGTTAAAAAAAAAAAAAAAAAATGGCTGGAAATATATGTGAATAGGATATGGAAAATGCAGGCAGCCAAAATGAAAAACACTCTCGATACTCTGTGAACGTTCAGACGTTTCGGGTAAAATTTATTCACCCATCCTCAGTGAACACTAAAAATAGAATACATATATAGCGCTAAAGTTTTATAAATAAACAATATAATAATTTTTTTTTTTAATAAAAAACATTCACAAGTCTTTTCGGCAACTTAGGCCATATAAATAAGACTATGACGATAACCGTTAATTATTAATATATCTTTTGGTGGTCCAGGCATTTCTATTTAAGCCATTTGGTATCCAAATAGCTTAAATAAAATCATCGGAATGCCGTTTGGTATAGAAGGTAGGCACGCTACCAACTAGACCAAGCCCTTAGGCAATATAATAATTTACATTTGGTTGCCAGTCTCTGCTCTGCAACCCTTCCTTGATACAACTCAACAGCCACAACTACAATATCAAAAATTTTTGTATTTATAATTATTATTTTATAAAAGGGGGGGGGGGGGCGTTATACGATTAAGTATTTTTAAGGGAGGCGTGGTAACATAAAGTTTGAAACCACTGCCTTAGACTTAGGGAGGCGAGCCTCCCAGCTTGGAAACGCTTGTTTAGACAATATTCTTTATGAGTCGGAGTTAAAAAAAAAATCTTCAAAACTTTTACTAAGCAAAATTAGGCTGTTATTTCGGACTAGGCCATCTTCAGGCTAAATATTTAAAAAATTCAAAGACAAATAACCACTCATGCTCATTTTGAAAAATGATAATCTGATCCTGTTTCAAATAAATCAAATAATAATAATATTTTCATTTAAACAACATGTTATTATTACACGCTTTTTATGCATACAACATTCGTCTCAAATATAATAACAGTCACTAAAACATCATTCAATTTTATTTATATGTATGTGCCTATAAAGCCCAATAGCTGTTGGCTAAACCGACAAAATAAGAAATAAAAAAAAAGTGTGTGTGTGTGTGTGTGTGTATATATACGATTGCTTGTCGTTTTGGAACACGATTTTATCAAAGACAAAAGGGAAATGGAACGTATTCTTTTGGAAATATAATACTGATTTCGTGCTATAATATTATATTTTTGAGGAGATAATTAACAAGCTCACAAACAAAAAGTTGTTTCATCATCACTGTCTGTTTATTAAAAGCAAAAGGATTGATTGTTGCTATATAATTTGAATGTGAAACAAGAAAGTTTTGTTGTATCATAAGCTTATATGAAAAATCAGAAATAAATATTTTTCTCTAACTGTCATGATCAGATGGTGCTTGAAGGGAGAAGAAAGGGAAAGGGAGATAAAAAAAAAAAAAAGGGAAAAGAGAATGGCACACCCCTCCCGGGTCAGAGATGCGAATCAAACGAGAGTATAATGTCATTGCTTTTTGTCTTCTCTACTTCCGTTTTTTTTTTTTTTTTTTTTGTTCTTTAATAACAAAATATGAAATAAAATATCGAACGAAATACTAATTAAGACAATACAAAATACAACAAAAACTATTCTAACTCATTTTAAACCAATTTACTTTCAATTACCTAGATATATAGGCAAAAATATTGAATTCATCTCGAGATTTTGATGGAAATACATGTTGTGAGGTCCCCTGGGTCCAAAAAAGTGGGACCTGTTCTCTGTCTGTCTGTAAACGAAATACCTCAGGAATGAAATTGAATGAGGTTGAAATTTTATATTCAAGTTTGGTACCCACAAGTATTTAACGGATGTACTTTTCCCCATTTTTTTTTATTTTTTTCTATTTTCTCAAGATGGCGATTAAAATCCATAAATCAAAAATGTTTTTGTACTCTTTTAACATGCATGTTCTCATTTTGTCCTCAAAATTGTTTAAAGCATACTTTACTTTTGAACTTCAGAGGATTGGAAAAATAGAAAAATGTAAATATTTTTTTGTTAATAAATTTGAATTTGACGTCTTGAATATTATGTCAGACACAAAAAATCTGGTGGGACAAGCACAGGACAATTAATCAAGGAAAGAGAAAAGTTTAATTAATTTTTCATAATTATGTTTTTTTCGATAAAAAAAAATCTTAATATAAATTTAAATTTCTTTAGGATTTCCTAATATAATGTATTATACCCTATATCATAGGCGTAGTCAGGAGGGGGGTTTTGGGGTTCAAACCCCCTCCATGGGACCAAACCATGACTAGATATTTAAGCTTTATAATAAAGGGTAAGAGAAAGTAAAAATAATAATTTACTCTAGCTAAAAAAAATAAAACCAAAATGATTGATAAATACCCTAAAATAATCTTAAATTTTTCAAATGTTTGAAAAAATTTTCTTGAACCCCCCATCAAAAATTTCTGGCTACGCTAATGCCCTATATCTTATCTCCTGATTGAGAATAGGGATGGAAAAGGCGCTCGAAATGTCAATTTTCGATTTTGGAATCGATTTGATATTTTTCGATTCTTGGAATCGATTAATCATTTTTGAAAGTGTCGACTTTTCAAAAACTCTATAACTCATGCTTAAGAGATACTCAGTAAATATTAAATATATTTATTTATTTATAATATAAGATTTAATAAGTATGTAAATATTTCATTAAATATTAAATACAACACACACAAATATTGTTTTCAATATTTTTATAAAAGAATATTCTATCCAGAAATTGCACGTGATATGGCACCGAATATTAAAATAAAATATCAAAGTTGAGTGTCAAAATAAAACATTAAAATTATGAATTAAGAATGCCACATATCTTCACTAACCGATCTTAGAAAGCGTGTTGATTGGTGTGTTATGTGTAGGTTTTAAAAGAAAGATGAAAGTCAATCAATGAAAACGTTACAAACTATATTACCATCGGATACTAAGAAAAAAGTCGAAGTCTGTCCAGTGAGAATCGATTCTAATCGACTTGAAAGAGTTTCAACTCGATTATTTTCAGTAAAAGATCGATTCTTGACTAAAGTCGACTTTCCAACCCTAATCGAGAATCAGTTCAATTATTTTTGAGCCTCTATTTCTCTTCTCTCTCTCTTTCTAACTTTAAGCAATTAAAACATTTCGAAATATTTTAGAAAATTAACTCTAACCATTTATGACATCATGTCGTCACAAGATGGAGTTTATAAATCAATTATGTACTTTGTAAGGGGATAAATAGAAACTCAATTGAAAATAATATGCAAATCTCCATGTTTGTAGGAAAGGGGAAAAATAAAAAGAAAGAAAAAAAAAAAAAAGAATTACCGAAATGTTTTCGTCACTCTCTCGGCGACTCAATTTTAACCAGAATAAATTGGTAGAGAAGGTGAAAATGCAAGAATTCGTCGCGTTGGGACCAGAGAGAGATTAAAATTCTCCTCGTTTGTTAATCAAAATACAGTATACTCATTCTCGCTAAATATACGAGTACTGGACCATTTAAATCCTCTTGCGAGATGAATGATGGTGAAGAGAGAGAGAGAGAGAGAGAGAACATCATCCTCCACTCACTTTTTATTTATTTTTATTTTTTTCTAATAAAACTCTTAAAATGAATTTAAATAAAATTATTAAATGATTTAGAGGCTTAGAGAAGTTGAAAATAAAAAGCAGCTATTTAATAATACCCTTCTAAAAGATTTAATTATTTAAGAGGAAACATTCATATTTTATCAAATAGTCGAGGCTGGTTGGTGTTTAAGTAATACAGGAAGCAATCTAGATATTTTTGTTTTTTTTACTTTCATATAACACTTGTACCCAGATGCTACGTAGCTATTTAGGAAAGAAATAAGTTACTACTTTCTTTTCTGTTTGTGTATCTGTCTGTCTGTGAACAAAATATATATCCGATACAGGATTTTCGGATCTGAATAATCCCAAAAAAAAAAATTTGGGAAGGAACTTGGAACTCTGATATATTTGCTCTCTGGATCTAGAATCTCTTTTCGAAGGATTAGCATTTCTGGATTTTTGCAATCCTTTTCAAAGGATTGCCAATTCTTTGTGGATGGATTTTATGAGGCAGTAGTCCTCATTTTTAAGGCACTTTAGGCCACACAAAATTGGGGTCTTTGTGCCTGTAGTGTGAGATCTTCTCCTACTTTCCTTGTCTAAGAGGAGACTTCGGAAAATGTTTAAAATATTTGCGGCAAGCTAGATTCGAACCCGAGCCGAGTTGAGACTTCGGACTCCGTAATCCCTCGGTGAGACCAGAACGAAGAAGCGTAACTTTTAAAAGTAGATATCGAGAATATCTCAAAATGAAGTGAATAAAGGCATGTTGGGGAGGTTGATGATGCTAAGTGTCTATGTAATAATATAGAGAGTGATGAGATTTATTTATCATATAAAATAAATAGGGGTGAGGTCTATATGGCCTTAGATGCCGAAAAAGTCCTTAAATAAATTAAAAAAAAAAAAAAATAGTAATAAAAAAGTATAACAAATGCATTATTATTAAACACAATTACAGCAGTGGCGGATCCAGAGGAGTTTCTGCGGGGGGGGGGTAATCTGGTGTGACTGGTTAATTGTATTAAAAATGGTTGTTATATTAAAAATACAATTTTTTTCCAAAAAAAAAAATAGGCATATTTTTTTTCAAATCTCGGGGGGGGAGTTAATTACCCCTTTATCCCCCCTTGCATCCGCCCTTGAATTACAGCCACCAAAATTTTATCCACACTGTCGAAATATTAATAGAATACATGATAGCTAGTCTATTTTTCCCTTCCATCACTAAAGATTATAATTTTTTAAAATTAGTTTTTCTTTCAATACTCTGATTTAACAAAAAAAATAAAAAAATATCGTTCCATTTAATCTCTTAAAAAAAAATCTCAATAATCAAATTTTTTCTCTTCTCTTTTTTTCTTTTTTTTTTTTAAATATTAAAATAGCAATTTATATTTAATGAAATAAACTTGTTAATATTGACCATCGGAATAGAATCGCCCTCTATAAGTTCCATTAAAGCCCTCCGAAATTAAGTATTAATATTATATTTAATTACAATGGCGAATAATGGAAATTTCCGGACGATCGCACACTCAACCCCCCCCACACACACACACACTAACATCTGCACTTTGCGTGTGATCTCCTGTAATTAAATCCGCAGTCATGCTAATTCTCTATTATCATTTAAATACTCATCTGTTTTGAGATAATACAATATCGACCGGAGGAGATTCTCTTTATTTTCACCCCCACCCACTTTATTACGTGTGTCTAAACAGACTCCCCCCCTCTCCTGTTTCTACAAATCTATTCATGTACCGCCCGCCTTCTCTTCAAAGGGTTTGTTTTCACTTTTATATTTTTTTAATCTTTAGTCAAAGGCAAAAAGAAAAGGGCTTTTATTTATTTAATATCATTTATCCACTTAGAAACTTGCTTAACCACCCTAACTCGGTTAAGAGGGTTAAGGCCCTAGGGCACTAAGAAGTTGGTAAAATCGATTTGTCTGCTAGGACTACTCATTGTAATATTTACACTCAACAATCGGCTACCTTGTTTAATATAATTTTGGTTTCGAGCAAGAATCATTGGCGGTCCCTGGATTTTATTACAAGAGAGGGGGAAAGGGCGTAATTTTTGGTTTAGAGAGGAAGGGGATTTATTATACATATTTTAGTATTGCATTCAAATTAGTATTAATAAAGCTTTGGTATGATTATTTTAATACTAGTCACACATCCCAGTCTTACCCTATATATAAAATATATATAGAGAGAAAGTATTGCGATCATGTCAAAAATTCTATGTCGAGATTTTGATGGATATACCATCAAGAGAAAAGATATTGGACAACCCCCTCACGTCTACCTGAATTTAGAGCACTGTGCACCTGTTGCATCTGCCTAGTTACGGCCCTGTCAGCGGCGTAGCTAGCCTTTGAGGGCGGAGGGGGCGAAGCTCAACTGGGGCGCCGTTTTTCGTTCGACCTTTTTTTTTTTTAGTATTCGAATCTCTTTCGAGCTTTTTTGTAATTTTTCTCCGGTTTTGTGATATAAAATGAAGAAAAACTTGATTCGCCTTGGGCGGAGGGGGGGCGAGCGCCCCCCTTCGCCCCCACCTGGATACGCTACTGTGTGTGAATATGTGTGTGTTATTGTGAGTGTGAATGAGAAAAAAGTGTGAAATTTTTTTTTTTCTAAAAAAAAAAAATTCAATATCAAAGACTATACTATTTAAAAAATAAGAAAAAGATAATTACTTTTTCATAAAGATGCACCATAATAAGTTGGCGAAATTCATTTGAAGACATCCATTCAGGTGTT
>JAKCPI010030962.1:0-31608 GCA_023213315.1 Euborellia annulipes
ATGCAACAGGTGCACCGTGCTCTAAATTCAGGTAGACGTGAGGGGATTTGTCCAATATCTTTTCTCTTGATGGTATATCCATCAAAAATCTCGACATAAAATTTTTTGACATGATCACAATACTTTCTCTCATTATATATTTTATATATAGGAATTAAGACTGGGGTGTGTAGTAACCTCAGTATTAAAATAATCATACCAAAGCTTTGTTAATACTAATTTGAGTGCAATACTAAAATATGTATAATAAATCCCCTTCCTCTCTAAACCAAAAATTACAATGCCAATGATTCTTGCTCGAAACCGAAATTATATTAAACAAGGTAGCCGATTGTTGAGTGTAAATATTACATTGAGTAGTCCTAGCGGACAAATCGATTTTACACCAACTTCTTAGTGCCCTAGGGCCTTAACCCTCTTACCGAGTTAGGGTGGTTAAGCAAGTTTCTAAGTGGATAAATGATATTAAATAAATAAAAGCCCTGTTCTTTTTGCCTTTGACTCAAGATTAAAAAAATATAAAAGTGAAAACAAACCCTTTGAAGAGAAGGCGGGCGGTACATGAATAGATTTGTAGAAACAGGAGAGGGGGGAGTCTGTTTAGACACACGTAATAAAGTGGGTGGGGGTGAAAATAAAGAGAATCTCCTCCGGTCGATATTGTAATTATCTCAAAACAGATGAGTATTTAAATGATAATAGAGAATTAGCATGACTGCGGATTTAATTACAGGAGATCACACGCAAAGTGCAGATGTTAGTGTGTGTGTGTGTGTGTGTGTGGGGGTTGAGTGTGCGATCGTCCGGAAATTTCCATTATTCGCCATTGTAATTAAATATAATATTAATACTTAATTTCGGAGGGCTTTAATGGAACTTATAGAGGGCGATTCTATTCCGATGGTCAATATTAACAAGTTTATTTCATTAAATATAAATTGCTATTTTAATATTTAAAAAAAAAAAAAGAAAAAAGAGAGAAGAGAAAAAATTTGATTATTGAGATTTTTTTTTAAGAGATTAAATGGAACGATATTTTTTTATTTTTTTTGTTAAATCAGAGTATTGAAAGAAAAACTAAAAAAAAATTATAATCTTTAGTGATGGAAGGGAAAAAATAGACTAGCTATCATGTATTCTATTAATATTTCGACAGTGTGGATAAAATTTTGGTGGCTGTAATTCAAGGGCGGATGCAAGGGGGGGATAAAGGGGTAATTAACCTCCCCCCCCGAGATTTGAAAAAAATATGTTTATTTTTTTTTTTTGGAAAAAAATTGTATTTTTAATATAACAACCATTTTTAATACAATTAACCAGTCACACCAGATTACCCCCCCCCGAGAAACTCCTCTGGATCCGCCACTGCTGTAATTGTGTTTAATAATAATGCATTTGTTACTTTTTTATTGCTATTTTTTTTTTTTTTTTTTTTATTTATTTAAGGACTTTTTCGGCATCTAAGGCCATATAGACCTCACCCCTACTTATTTTATATGATAAATAAATCTCATCACTCTCTATATTATTACATAGACACTTAGCATCATCAACCTCCCCAACATGCCTTTATTCACTTCATTTTGAGATATTCTCGATATCTACTTTTAAAATAAGTTACGCTTCTTCGTTCTGGTCTCACGGAGGGATTACGGAGTCGGAAGTCTCAACTCGGCTCGGGTTCGAATCTAGCTTGCCGCAAATATTTTAAACATTTTCCGAAGTCTCCTCTTAGACAAGGAAAGTAGGAGAAGATCTCACACTACAGGCACAAAGACCCCAATTTTGTGTGGCCTAAAGTGCCTTAAAAATGAGGACTACTGCCTCATAAAATCCATCCACAAAGAATTGGCAATCCTTTGAAAAGGATTGCAAAAATCCAGAAATGCTAATCCTTCGAAAAGAGATTCTAGATCCAGAGAGCAAATATATCAGAGTTCCAAGTTCCTTCCCAAATTTTTTTTTTTGGGATTATTCAGATCCGAAAATCCTGTATCGGATATATATTTTGTTCACAGAAACAATGCGTTCATTTCAACTTTTTCTTTGGGGGGAAAATTTTTTTTTGGGGGGGGGGCAATTTTTTTTTTTTTTTTAATTTTTTTTTCAAATTTGTTATCTCTCTTTTAAATTAAATAATTGATTTATTTTTTTGTTTTTTTTTGTTCATTTTTTGATCTCTTTGGGGGATTTTGGATTATTATATTTTAAATTTTTTATTTTATTCAGACCCCGTGGGTGGGAAGAGCCCCCCCGTTCCCCCCCAACCCCACCAACAGACAGACAGATACACAAACAGAAAAGAAAGTAGTAACTTATTTCTTTCCTAAATAGCTACGTAGCATCTGGGTACAAGTGTTATATGAAAGTAAAAAAAAACAAAAATATCTAGATTGTTTCCTGTATTACTTAAACACCAACCAGCCTCGATTATTTGATAAAATATGAATGTTTCCTCTTAAATAATTAAATCTTTTAGAAGGGTATTATTAAATAGCTGCTTTTTATTTTCAACTTCTCTAAGCCTCTAAATCATTTAATAATTTTATTTAAATTCATTTTAAGAGTTTTATTAGAAAAAAATAAAAATAAATAAAAAGTGAGTGGAGGATGATGTTCTCTCTCTCTCTTCACCATCATTCATCTCGCAAGAGGATTTAAATGGTCCAGTACTCGTATATTTAGCGAGAATGAGTATACTGTATTTTGATTAACAAACGAGGAGAATTTTAATCTCTCTCTGGTCCCAACGCGACGAATTCTTGCATTTTCACCTTCTCTACCAATTTATTCTGGTTAAAATTGAGTCGCCGAGAGAGTGACGAAAACATTTCGGTAATTCTTTTTTTTTTCTTTCTTTTTATTTTTTCCCCTTTCCTACAAACATGGAGATTTGCATATTATTTTCAATTGAGTTTCTATTTATCCCCTTACAAAGTATATAATTGATTTATAAACTCCATCTTGTGACGACATGATGTCATAAATGGTTAGAGTTAATTTTCTAAAATATTTCGAAATGTTTTAATTGCTTAAAGTTAGAAAGAGAGAAAGAGAAATAGGGGCTCAAAAATAATTGAACTGATTCACGATTAGGGTTGGAAAGTCGACTTTAGTCAAGAATCGATCTTTTACTGAAAATAATCGAGTTGAAACTCTTTCAAGTCGATTATAATCGATTCTCACTGTTCGACTTCGACTTTTTCTTCCGATGGTAATATAGTTTGTAACGTTTTCATTGATTGACTTTCATCTTTCTTTTAAAACCCACACATAACACACCAATCAACACGCTTTCTAAGATCGGTGGGTGAACATATGTGGCATTCTTAATTTCTTAATTTTTAATGTTTTAATTTGATACTCAACTTTCATATTTAATTTTAATGTTCGGTGCCATATCACGTGCAATTTCTGGATAGAATATTCTTTTGTAAAAATGTTGAAAACAATATTTGTGTGTGTTGTATTTAATATTTAATTAGTAATCTCTTAAGCATGAGTTAGGGAGTTTTTAAAAGTCGACTTGAAAGTCGAAAAGTCGACACTTTCAGAAATGATTAATCGATTCCAAGAATCGAAAAATATCAAATCGATTTCAAAATCGAAAATTGACATTTCGAGCGCCTTTTCCATCCCTATTCTCAATCAGAAGATAAGATATAGGGTATAATACATTATATTATGAAATCTTGAAGAAATTTTTTTTTTTTTAAGGTCTTTTTGGCATCTAAGACCATTTAGACCCCATCCCTATTTATTTCAAATGATTTGTAGTCAAATCACTTGAAACAAATTTTTCTCGCCTGGGACGGGAGGCGAACCCCCCTTTTGATTTATGAATTTTAATCGCCATCTTGAGAAAAAAGAAAAAAATAAAAAAAAATGGGGAAAAGTACATCAGTTAAATACTATTACTCTTTGGCCGATTTTGTTCAAAAGTTTCGTGTTATGTTCCATGTGGGTACCAAACTTGAATATAAAATTTCAACCTCATTCAATTTCATTCCTGAGGTATTTCGTTTACAGACAGACAGAGAATAGGTCCCACTTTTTTGGACCCAGGGGACCTCACAACATGTATTTCCATCAAAATCTCGAGATGAATTCAATATTTTTGCCTATATATATAGGTAAGAGAAAGTAAATTGGTTTAAAATGAGTTAGAATAGTTTTTGTTGTATTTTGTATTGTCTTAATTAGTATTTCGTTCGATATTTTATTTCATATTTTGTTATTAAAGAACAAAAAAAAAACGGAAGTAGAGAAGACAAAAAGCAATGACATTATACTCTCGTTTGATTCGCATCTCTGACCCGGGAGGGGTGTGCCATTCTCTTTTCCCTTTTTTTTTTATCTCCCTTTCCCTTTCTTCTCCCTTCAAGCACCATCTGATCATGACAGTTAGAGAAAAATATTTATTTCTGATTTTTCATATAAGCTTATGATACAACAAAACTTTCTTGTTTCACATTCAAATTATATAGCAACAATCAATCCTTTTGCTTTTAATAAACAGACAGTGATGATGAAACAACTTTTTGTTTGTGAGCTTGTTAATTATCTCCTCAAAAATATAATATTATAGCACGAAATGAGTATTATATTTCCAAAAGAATACGTTCCATTTCCCTTTTGTCTTTGATAAAATCGTGTTCCAAAACGACAAGCAATCGTATATATACACACACACACACACACACACATTTTTTTTTATTTCTTATTTTGTCGGTTTAGCCAACAGCTATTGGGCTTTATAGGCACATACATATAAATAAAATTGAATGATGTTTTAGTGACTGTTATTATATTTGAGACGAATGTTGTATGCATAAAAAGCGTGTAATAATAACATGTTGTTTAAATGAAAATATTATTATTAGATTTATTTGAAACAGGATCAGATTATCATTTTTCAAAATGAGCATGAGTGGTTATTTGTCTTTGAATTTTTTAAATATTTAGCCTTAAGATGGCCTAGTCCGAAATAACAGCCTAATTTTGCTTAGTAAAAGTTTTGAAGATTTTTTTTTTAACTCCGACTCATAAAGAATATTGTCTAAACAAGCGTTTCCAAGCTGGGAGGCTCGCCTCCCTAAGTCTAAGGCAGTGGTTTCAAACTTTATCTTACCAAGCCCCACTTAGAAATATTTAATCGTATAACGACTCCCCCCCCCCCCTTTTTTTATAAAATAATATAAATACAAAAATTTTTATTGCAAAAAAATGTATTGATATAAATTATTATATTGCCTACGGGCTTGGTCTAGTTGGTAGCGTGCCTACCTTCTATACCGAACGTCTCGGGTTCAGGCCCCAGGCAGTCCGATGATTTTATTTAAGCCATTTGGATACCAATTTTCCGAGAAAAGTACCCTTCCCTTTTCCTACCCCCCACCTTCGGCCACTCTGACTACCTCAGTGGAAAAGTGATTCTAATCCATTCAGTATGAAATTCGCTTCTGAAGATGACACATATGGTGTCGAAATACGTATAAAGTGTTAATATGAAAATTAATATATTATTGAAACAGAAAACCTTGTGAATTTAATTCTCCTATTAAAGCATAATGTTTCAACTAGAGCCAACGGTTACCAGCTTAAAATTAATCTTATTTATATGGCCTGAGTTGCCGAAAATACTTGTGAATGTGTGTGTGAGTGTGAATGAGAAAAAAGTGTGAATGTTTTTTATTAAAAAAAAAAAAAAAAAAAATTATTACGTATATTGTTTATTTATAAAACTTTAGTAGTCATTTAGAAAATTACTCGCTGTGGCGCTATTTGCGCCTTCCCTAAGACTAGTCCGCGCCTCCCTAGCGAGGCACTCCTCACAGTTTGGAAAACGCTGGTCTAAGGGGAGGCGCGAATATTTGCCACAGCCAAGGGGGGGGGGGGTAAATGGGTAATTACTCCCCCCCCTAGATTTAAAAAAATACTTTTTTTTGCAAAAAAAATGTATTTTTAATGTAAAATTTTAAAAATTAATACTTAAAAATTTGATTTGTATTTATATTCTGGCAAACAAGTACAGAATGCGCCTTTAAATTACCGAAATTAAGAAAAAATTGTATGCTGTGCGACCAGTCACACCAGATTCCACCCCCCCCCCCCCCCGAGAAACACCTCTGGATCCGCCCTTGGCCACAGCAAGCAATTTTCCAAAAGATTATTATAAATAAAAAAATAAAGAAGATTAAATAAAAAAATATATTTTAATGCTACGAGTAGCTAGCTATCTCGTCAATAACTTCGACATTTGATAAACTTTACGCTAAATAGACAGGCATTTCATTAAAAGACAATAATAAAATATTGATATTGCGAAATCCGGATCGAAAAGTCTTCTAATGAAAAACTTTCTTCTCCATAATTTATTATTTCAAACAGTATTTTAACAATTTCTTGTTCAATAAATGGCTCGTATAAAATGTTCTGAGCTAATCAGTAAATTTTTATTCTACAAACAAAATAAAACAAGCCAATATATTAACGAAATAGTAATAATAGAATTGCTTTTTTTTCCGAGGGAGAAAATTTATTTAATGGTCAAAAATGATCTCTATTTTATCTATCTCTTCCAATCGGAGTTTATTTATTTTCAAAAATCAGAGAGGAAAAAAAATGACTAAAGCAAGAGAGAGAGAGAGAGAGAGAGAGAGGGGGAGATTAAACGTTTTTCGAAAGGCAGGGGGTGAATTGGGTGCGGTTGGTTTGAGGTTACTGAAGCATGATGCGAATCAACAAGGTTAAAACATATACAGAGAGAGAGGGGTGGAAATATTTATAGCGTTCCGGTTTTGTTGAGATTGGCTGTCCCGAGGCGTTCCTTTCCAAAGGGATGGAATTGAACATGATCACTATTTGCACCTGAACAGAGACATGAACTCACTCAACACATTCCATTTCTCTTTGACATTCCTTACAACAATGAATCTGTTATTGGTAACAATCTGTCTATTTGGAATACAAATTCTTTAATTTGAAATAAATAATTGATTAAGAAGTGGTCAAAAAATGTTTTAAAATAATCTATACTGTATATATGGACCCTGTTATGCATTAGTGTGTCAAGCGCCATACCAAAATTTAAAAATTGAATATTGTTTCAAATGCTATAATTAATAGTATTTTTTTATGAAATATGTCCTAAAAAAAATTTTTTCATTGGATTATATATGTTACTTGCACAATTGTACAATAATATTATATATAAATCTAGGCAATGAAAACAAAAAACTTTAATGTTTACAATTTTCCTCAAATCTCGTTAATTTTGGCGCTTGACACACTAATGTGTAACAGGACCCATATAATAATAGTGGAATGTCATTCTGTCTGTCACGGTCTCTGTTTGGAATGTCAAAATAAAAATTTCCACTCTTAGAGAAAACTTTATGAGGAATAATCGGGTTCAGAAATGGGAAAGAAACCGCAGCGATTTCCTCGGCTGGACTCAAACAGCGGCGAAGGCGGGCCGCGCGGATAGTTCCCATTGAACATCACTGAAGAGCACTCAAACCTTTCAAAAAATCAAACCTAAATAAAACTACAAAATGAAATATAAATAATTAAATCCCTTCGGGGGCTTTACCACTTGCCAGAGCACTACCCCCCCCCCCCCCGGCCCCCGTGCTCGCATTTGATGCAATTTATTCTTGTTCACTGTTTTAAATTTTAAATTTCCCTCTCTGACTTGAAGTTTTAAATTTCCCTAACTGACTCCACTTCCTCTGAAGAAGAAACGTCATTAACCGGTTTTTTAAATTTGCTAGAAAAAAATAGCTCTTAATATTTTCAATGTTTGTTTAGTACTATTCTGTAAAAATGAAACAAAAATTTTTTTTTTGAAGGGAAACTTCTTTATGCAGGGTAGAATATGTTCCAATCATGCATTGAAAGTGTAACGAAATACTGCATCGCTCTTACTGTTGAATTAGTGAGGTCGACTAGCCTCAACATATTTATACCATGAAAACCATTTAAAAATTTGAACCATTTCCCAACATGAATGCGAATTTGGTGTAGAAGTTTCGCTTGAAATACGAATTTATTTATTTTATTTATAACTACAGTATTTTGACTGACTTTAAATTTGATTAATAAAGAAAATGGCAGACTTATGGCTGTCTTTCAACACTTTGGCCACTATGCAGTAGTTCGGTACTGCTTAGTCTTTCTTAACTGGAATGATCTCGGTGGCTTTTCCTATTTTTTTCTGGTCAGCCTACGTATTGGATATAAATAATTTTATTTTATTTATTTAAGATATAAATATAAAACTCCTAAATTATAAAAATTATTCATGAACAGTCGTCCAGAGTGGCAAAGTCATGTGACCCGCGCACAAAAAAAGTTAATCCCATCTTTTTTCTAATCCCAGCTAAAGAAAAAAAATCCTCTTGAAATCTTTTAACACCGAATAAAAATAATTATACACAATAAATCTACAATAAAAAATTGTGTTAATTTATTTATCAAGGATAAGATTTAGTCTTAAAATATACAACAGCAGAGAGGTAAAAAAAAAAAAAAAAAAAAAAAAAACGACAACATTGCACACGCGAGAGATAGGATATTTTTAGCTAGCGTAGCCTGATGTAACCAACACATACATGATTCATAATTTTGTAATTAATTTTACTGTAAATTTTAAATAATGTGCTGCTCTTTATTTTTATTTAATGTAGGCCGAATAGTCGAATGGATTAAGGAAGCTAAGGAAAACAGACAAAAAGTGTTATTTCTGCTATAGTTCAATGAGCGCCACAATTAAGTCCCCACCTTGGAGCTAGAACATTAAGTATAGTGAAGTAATTTAAATGACCGAAAAGGTAAAATACAATAAAATCTAGTACAGATGATTTTATTTTACCTTTTCAAATTTAAAATTATTTCACTATATAGTAGAAAATAAAAGGCCCAGCAGCTATGTTAATTTCTTTATTTAAGAAGCCACAGCGACGTTTCGGTCGACTATGCGACCATCTTCATGGCTAGAGTTCAGTCAACAGAAAAACCTCTTAAATTCTTTGACAGAAATTTCATAAAATACATTACGATCTATCATATATAATGCATTCAGCGCCAAAGTCAATATATCATATATAAATAAAATATATAGTATTTATTAACCAGGTAGAGCTTTGTTTGAAAAAAGATGGATTTCTTTTATCAACGCTTTGTGAATCAAAATGGTGCCTCCTGGACTCGAACCAAGACCTCCACGCTTTCGCTGCGGGCAGACTACTTTTATCCTAAGTTGCCAGCCCAATATGATTTTCTTTTTTTCATAATCTATCGGCGGAAAACAAATGGCCTTTTTTCTATTAATTAATGTATTAGGAACGCGCCTGAAATATAGTCAACCATTCATTCGCCTCTTCTTAACGTTATTTCATACTTCCAGGCGCTTCTTCAGTTCAAACTATCAACTCACCATTTATTTCCCTCTCCATCATTTTTCTTTTGGAATGTTAAAACACTCTCTTTTATTTATATATACTTTTCAATTGTTCCCTGATTTTGTTAATATTCATGTTCGCGTTATTTGAAAGCATTCTAATTTAATTTTCTAATGCATTCTTTCAACCTAATCTAAATTTTAAAATATTTCATTTTTTTCTTACTGTTTTAATAAACACCAAGAGCCCCCGGGCTTGGCGTAGTTGGTAGCGCGCCTGCCTTGTATACCAAGGGTCGGGGGTTCGGATCCCAGGCAATCCGATGATTTTATTTACAGTATTTAGTTTCCCCAAGTACTTTATAACCCAAGAGGGAAATTTTATAATAACAATTTTGTTACCATGCTAACCAACTATTTCTTCCCTCTAGTAGAGAAATAAAGTGTGTCTCAAACAATTTTGTGTAAGTTATGAGAATATATTTTTTATACAGAATTAAAAAAAAAAATATATTGACTTTGACTGGGCGCTGAATGTAATAAATATACCTGATAGATCTTTATTTAATTTTATACGCGTAAAATGTCTATCAAAAAACATAATAGGGTTTCTATTGACTGAACCCTATCCATGAAGATGGTCGACCGAAACGTCGCTGTTGGTTTTAATGCAATTAAGAAATAATCTTAGCCTTTTATTTATCCTGTTAAAAAATAATTATTTTTTTAATTATAATTAATTTATGAATATCGTTAGAAGCGAATTTTGAGAAAATAGCCAGATAAATCGAAAAAATAGGCCTTCGAGTACTCTTTGACCAATTTTATTCAAAAGATTAGTGTTTTAAGCTAGGGAAGTAGCTAACGTAAATATTAAACTTTAACCTATTTCCGTTCTTGAGATATTTTGTTCACACGCAGGCCACGGGACGCACGTTTTTGGAATCTCAAAACGTGTATTTCCATCAATACTTTTGACATGATGGCCATACTTTTTATATATTAACATACCAGGTCTATAGATAAGAGAAAGAAAAAGACAAAATTTTTTTTTTAACTATTAATATCAAAGAATATTTTCTCATTTTAGATTTCTTCATTTCGCTCGCTTCTCTTTTCTCTTCTTTTATTTTATATATAGAGAAAATAGAATAATTTTAAAAGGTAATTTGAATATGATTGAAAAATTCTCTCGCCTCGTAATCGAACGGAATCTAGTTTTAATATAATTTTTTTTTTTTTTATTGTTTGTTATGCTAAATCCCTTTTGATTAAAAAAAAAGAGCATATTAAATATTATCTATGCTCAAAAGGATGGCTCACTTTAATTTTAAAAATAAATGAATTAATAAATTTTTTAGAAGGATGCGAATTCATATTTCCCTAATTTTTACTTTCTCTTACCTATATATGTTAAGGGGCTACGGGAGCGAAGTGGTTACGCATGTTTTTCCCGCTAAGATGGCGTTGTGTGTCATTAAAAGTATGCCCAAATATCAAGTAATTCAAAAACTTGCCAAGAGATGTCAGAATGGTAGCTAATAATATTTAATGCATTTGGTTGATTTTCATTGATCTTTTAACAATAAATACTTTATAAATGTTATTATATATTATGTATCTTTTATAAAAGCATAAAAATATATAAATATAGGCCAGATATGGGCTAATACTATATGGGCTCGTTAGACTAGCCTGCCATCTATTGCAAGAATGCTGAACTAATTTGACAGTTGGTTTTTAAATAAATCATCTAAGCTTATTTTAAAAATTTCTTAATTAATATCTGATTAATAATAACAATAAATTCATTTTTAAATTTAAAAAAAATTAAAGATTATTGGGACAGATTGTTTTTTTTTGTATTTGCTTGATAACAAAAAAATTAATTACGATAATTTTTTAATAAGTCATTAAAAAAATTATAGCTCGATGTCCCAATTATGAATTTAATTCATTTAAAAAAAAACCGCATTGAAAAATTCCTTATAATAGTCTAGTTTTTTTTTAAGTACGTTTAGACGTCGCTCCTGAACCCCCTTAAATGTATATCGGCGGAAACTAAATATATGTCGACACAAAAAATCTGGTGAGACAAGCACAGTGTGTGCTGTGCGATCAGTCAGAAACTTTTGAAACAGCCTATAGGCCTATTTCTCGTATTGTTATAGTTTTTACGCATCTCTATTTCTTTTAGCGCTTATGAATATTGATTAAATACTTTTCCGGAGGATTCAAAAGTGTATATTATTAAAAATACACATAAAGAGAGAAAGAGATAGAGAGAAAAAAAGTAATTAATCATAACTTAAATGAAAAAGTTTATTAAATCTCAATGTCTGCGCGCAGCCAAAGTGAATGATGACTAATAAAGTTATAAATTACAAAGCGAATCTTATTTAGATCCGAGACTCAAAGGGATTGAGAAACAAAGGTTAAAATCTTGAAATTAAACTTCCAGCTAACGATAATCTTATTTTTATTTAATCAGTCGCGAAAACCACTTTTATTTTGGATACAGGGGACCTCAAAACGTGTATATCCATCAAAATCTCGAAATCGAATTTTCGACATGAAACCAATACTTTCTCTCTCTATAGAGAAAGTAAAAATATGCACGGAATTTTATGCATTAATAATTATGACAACTCTGTGCCTAAAATATATATAAGCCATTATGGACAAATAAATTTCGTCCGAAACGTCTTCTTCGGCATTTGGCATCCAAAGGCCCTGTTTTTTGCTGCACCTCTACTTACTCTTCCTGATTTGTAACATCAACAACAACTTCTCTCAGAATTATAATTTGTATCGTAATAAATATAAATTGGATATCGTTTAACGTCTATAGATATCGAAAAGACTTAAAAATACCTTCCCTAAAATACGTCCCCTTCAGGGGAGGGAGGGAAAAAAGAAGGGGGATGGGTGGGGGTGGGGGAGAGAAAAAGAGAGTCAGAAACATAATGCACTCGAGATTTCTATTCATGGGAAAGGGGGGGAGGGGGGGGAGTTTAACATAAAAAATAAACATAAACCAAACATTTCTTTAACGTTTTTCATTTCTTTTATAAAACTAAGTAATAGTAGATCAAGAATAAAAACCTTCCTCTTTTCAATAATGGGTCTGAAAAAGCATTTTCTATTTTCACTTTCTCTTACCGATATATGTATTATATAGTGAGAAAGTATTGCGATCACGTCAAAAATTCAATGTCGAGGTTTTTTGATAGATATACACGTTTTATATACGTTTTGAGGTCCCTGAGTCCAAAAAAGTGGGTCCCACAAATTGGTCTGTGTGGACATTTTTAAGCATGAAGAATTTTGGCATGGCTTTAGGTCGAAAGCCAAATAAATGAAAAAAAAAAAAAAAAAAAGCATGAAGAAAATGAGCTACGGGGTTGAAATTTTATATTTTAGTTAGGTACCCTCCCGGACACTCAAAATAAATTTTTGAACAAAATCGACCAAAAACTGATGTAGTTTTTCATTAAAATCATAAATAAATTATTTCTTAGATGCTCTTTAATAAATCTGTTGTGACTGGTCGCACTGCACATAACTTTCTCTTGCCTTCGGTAATCGAAAGTTGTGTTCTGTGCTTGTCACACCAGATTTTTTTGTATCGAGATATATTGAGTTTCCGCCAATATATTAGAATTCAAGATGTCAAATTTATAAACATGGGAAAATATTTATATTTTGTTACCATAGCAAACATTTCTCCTATGATTCCTATGAAATACAAGAGTAAGGTGGTCTTCAAACAATTTTGAGATCAAAATGAGAATATACATTTTAAAGAGCATCTAAAAAATAATTGATTTATGAATTTTAAACAAAATCGTTGGAATGAATTTTGATAAAATTGAAAAAAAAAAAAAAAAAAAAAACTATAAAAGGGCATCAGTAAAGTACTAGTACTTTTTGGTCGATTTGGATTTTGTGCTCCTTTAGCTCTCGCCATTGGGCTGAAGTACACTTTACTGATGTAGTAGTACAGATTTTTCCAATTCATTTTCCGGCTTTTTCTTCTATAGAGCCAATATTAAATCCCTATGGGGATTTACAAGTTAATTTCGATTCAAAAGGGGGTCCCCTTGGGAACATTTTACACATTTAAAAATTTATTTTCCAATTCTTATGAAATTTTGTATTTATTTAGAATTCTCTATTGTGTATAAAATGAAACGCAAAGTGCTCAAGTTTGCAACTAAGGTACTATGGGAAACTAAATATATCTCGACACAAAAAATCTGGTGTACAGCTTACAAGGTAAGAGAAAGTTTTGTGGTGTGCGTTAAGTTACACCAGATTTTTTCTAGTATTTTTATTGAGAATGAATTGGCATAAGACTATCAAATTTTCTTTCAATTGCTTGGTTAAATTAATCGTATCGTCGTTTACATATTTGCCTTTGTTCTATTACAATATTTATCTTATTTATATTATTATTTAATCCCATTGATAGTGAAGGCGGTAGCAAATATTTATCCGGGGGGAGGGGGGGGAGAGGATAAATGATGCTCTCTCCCTCTCTCTATATATTGATATTCATGGAAATTAAAATTTATTACCAGCCAGGTTATTATTATCGGTGAAATAATTTCTTTATGCTTTTATAATAACACTTATTAGTTTCTGTACAAAATCATTTAATATTTGTAGTTCATTTATTCCCAACATCTCCCTTTCTAAAAGGTAAATAAACAAATGATGAAAGTGATTAACATTTATTATAATTGGGAATATATTTGCTATGATAATGATGGTGCAAGCTTGTTAGAGTAGAGGTTATGAGTTGGATTGGACTTAAAAATTTATTCAAATTACAAATAAATTCTGCTAAAGTTTAAAACAGTTTTCATTACTAGCTATAATGTTAGAGAACTAGCTATAATGTTAGGGAATATTATTTCTCGTTACGGTAAATCGGGTGAATATACTGAGGTGGCTTTCCGATTCCTTCTTCAGGAAGTGACATCACTGATTGAGTTTAAGATAATTTTTTGAAGCTTGAACCTGATTTAGTTGAATTTATAATCAGGATTATCGCTAATTATTTAGTATTTTTTTTATGTTTTTAAAAAATATACGAGGAGAAGATTACTACTCAGTAGGAGGGGTCTCTACAATTTTCTAAATCCTCCAACTTGCGGTTCTCCCAATAAAAGAAATAGTTACGAAAACCGTCTCCGAATAATCCACACTACTGTAGATGTCCGGCTCATCTACATAGCACTCTCGAAACCTACACGATAGAATATTTGCCTATCCAAATCTGACAAAGCCATAAAGCATCTGAGAATGCTTCAACTAAGATGAAACGTCAGCTAATATTGAGGCCCTTGCGGGAATATATGCAAACTCTCTAGATGGCTTTAACCAAGATTATCCAACTATAAAATCCACATCTTGTAATAAATTTAGTAGGGGTAAGATAATTAAAATGTTGTTTTATTGTCTTTTTTTTGTATTTTGTTTGTTTGTTTTTTTTTTTTAAATTGGTTGGGGGTTTTTTCCTTTTATTTTGGGTATTTTAAAAAAAAAAATAAAATGGCCTCCATTTTGCTGTAAATATTCACATTTTTTAACATTGGAATTTCTCCACTAAATTTTATGATAATCGCAGAACTGAGTATACCATTAGAAAGCTTACTAAAAGGAGAAATTTTTGTGAAATCTACCTAATTCAGGCTTAAAAATTATAGGTATCGTAGGAGAAAAATAAAATTTTTAAAAATTAGAGATTTAAAATTTTATTAAATGTCGATCCTTGTAACCCTATCCAAAATAGATTTAAAATCTTTTCTCGCAAGGTATTTTTCATTAAAATTTAATGAATTCTCCAACGCTGTTTTCAAATTTGCTGTGCGAGCAATAGTTTAGAAAGTACGACCGTGTTAAAAAAAAAACTCGTCTTTTTCGGAAAAAACACAAAAATTGAGGTAGCGGCCAAACTGTTGTGAATTGAACCATAGTGATGAGGGACTTTTTTTGTTGCTTTCGAGGTGTAGAATCATCTCCCGGAGTTTGTCGACTTTATCCTGTTACACCCAGTATTTATATTTGCAGTTATAAAGAATTGGAAATTTAGAATTTTTTACCGTGCCCGGGGCTGTATATTAATATGGACAGTATCTCCCCCTTCTCATTTAAATTTTAAATGGGAGGGAACAAATTTTTTAAATATTTTTTTTTTCATGAGCAATTATGAGTTAAAGCTTAAAAAAAATACCGTGGATCTATCCCCTCAATTTGTCCCCATCTGACTGCGGGCAGGGAGCTTTTGTCTCCCTTCCCCTCGTCACCAATGTTTATGATTTCTTTTTAATTTTATCTTATTCTCATATAAAACAAAAAATGACTATAAATATACTCTTTAATTTGTTGAGAAAATGAAATTTTTCGGGAAACAAAAAAAAAAAAATAAAATAATTTTGTTTATGATTAATTAATTTTTGTATTAAAAACCAATTATTACTTAATAATGCGTAATACTACGTAAATTTCAATAGTAATTAGTGACAGTTGGTCCTCCGAAAGTTTCTTGTTTGGCCACGGCGCGCGCTGCGAACGATTCGTGGTTCCCCCACCACCTACTTCGCACCCAGCCAATAGACTATAAGTCTGAGTTCTCCCCCCATCGTTGAATTCTCACATTATTCTATTAAAAATATAAACTAAACGGGGCGAGCTAAGTAGAAAGTGATCGATCGTACCTCAGCAGGAAAGGTGTGCCCGTTGATACTGTGCTCGCTGCCTGCAAGATCATCAAGTCCATAGTGCAGGTGTATCTCTTCGAATTGGTATTTGTAGGACAAAGGACCACCACTGACATTCACGTGGTGTCGGGTGGCGTTATCAACAGTGAAGATAACTGAATGGCCGGTGTTCAGGATTGTCCCACTCACCTGTAAAATGACCAACACACAACAACACCCTTCTATTATCTTGTCTAATTGTCTTTTATACTCTTAATCCAATCTCTTTTCTTTTTGTCATTCATTTCGTGGATGAAAGCAAATCTCCACCGAAACTCATGGAGGAAAATGTCTAAAGGAGTAAGCTACATAAAGGATGTCATGGAATGAGAGAGAAAGAAAATAAAATCAAAGATAAAATTAAATCGCTAAATTTAGAAATGTCATTAATTTTTAAAAACATGACAACCAACCACAAGAGATAGAGATCTCGCCTCTTCTGCTAGGGGTCAGGGATTTTCATCCTAAGTGACGATTCAATTACTAATTAATTTAGAAGACAAGAACTTAAAAAAAAAAAAACTTTTTTAGAGACTACGCAACCAAGGAATTAAATAAAAGACTTTATTTGATTATTAACGTCGCAAATCACAACCTTGATCAGGATCACAACCATTGATTGTCGTGATTTGCTAGCGATTAATAATAAAATAAAGGCCTACGCCCCCCCCCCCCCCTCGAAATTTCCCAAACACATATACATATATAGGGATATACAGACATCAGCGCAACAAATTTTTCCGCAGGGTGGGAAAACTTTGATTCCGCAAAAGAAAAAATGTTCCGCAAAAATTTTTGTGTGAAAAAAAATTTAGTTTCTTAAAAAAAATTTTGAGTTCAGGCCCCCTCCCTGAAAAAAATTTCTATATACGCCCCTCATTGAACTATTATTCTGGAAGCACAAATAATGTACGTATTACTTTCTATTACCTCTATATGTGTTAATATAAAGTATTGGATTCATGTCAAAAATTAGATTTCGAGATTTTAATGGATATACACGTTCTGAGGTCCCCTGAATCCAAAAAAGTGGTTTTCGCGACATGGTCTGTCTGTCTGTGTGTCCGTGTAAAAACAGTTTTCTCTGCTGATAAACATTAAGGTTTCGCAGAGAGAATTGTTTAAAAAAAGAAAAAATATGTATTGTTGAGATCAGACAATAAATTGAATTTGAATTTTGTGTTCAATTTTAAGCTTGAAAGAATTGAGTTATTACGCTGAAATTTTATATTTAAGTTAGGCACCTCCCTGGAGGGTGAAAATAAGCTTTTAAACAAAATCAGCCAAAGAATACTAGTGCCAGTAGAACTAGTACTTTACTGATGTACTTTTTCAGTTTTTACGATTTTCTCTAAATTCGCTCCAATAATTTTTTTTTAAATTCAAAAATCAATTATTTTTTAGATTCTCTTTAAAATGTATATTCTCATTTTGTCAGTAAAATCTTCTGAAGACCACTTTACTCTTGTACTTCATAGCAAAGATAGGAGAAATGGTTGCCATGGTAACAAAATATAAATATTTTCACATACTTATAAATTTTACATCTTGAATTCGAATTTACCGCACCAGTCACACCAGATTTTTTCTATTTATTTTGGGTCAAATTTTTTTAAATCTTTGCTGTACTCAAAGAAGGAATACTTGTCAAGCTAATATTAATGATTAATACCAAATCATCCTAAAATATCTGAAAAATATCAAAACAAAATTATAAAATCAGTAAAAAAAAATATTCAAATGTTGTAGCAACAAATTTGGAAAGGAGGGAGTAATAATATACATATTTCTGTTTATTTTAAATTAAATTCACAAATTGTTTATTTGTTAAAAAAAATTAACTCTTTTTTGTACCCCGAGTTAACATAACAACGGTAATAACAACACAGTTATATTTTTATTATATAAATGTCTCCCCATATGGAAGATAATTTTATTTACATATACATGAATACTCATCATTTACACGATTTATTTATTTATTTTTTATAAAGAAAAAGCATTTTTTTTAACACCAAGAGATGGCGCGATATCTATCTATCTCATCCAGAGTTCATTATCTATTTTATTATTTCAATAAAAATTTTATTTTTTTTAATTTTCTACCTTATCACAAATAAGATAAGATCTTTATAGTGCAGAACTAAGGGCGAAATGCTCAATAAAACATTTTTTTTTTTTAATATATAAATTCTTCTCACGAGTACTTTCTATTTGGATTCCCTATTGGGAAGTGAAAAGATGATTTTGAAAAAAAATTGATTCTATATCAAAGAAATCTTAGAAATAGGACGAACATTTTATTTAACTTTTCGATTAAACATAAAAGTAAGTAGGTAGTTGATGAATTCTATGTAAGGGAAGATAACCGGGATTATCTGAAAAGCCGAGTAAAATTCGTGCACTGACTATTGTTTCTTTTTTTGTGTGTTTTTTTTTCGTAAGACCTTTATTATTTTTCTGAATTTTAAAATTCAAATGAAGTTGAGAAAATCGTGGAAATATTTACTGCTCCTTGGTGACCGATTCACTCTATCTTTTAATACATTTTGGGCTATATTTGCAGGTTTTCTATCTTATCCGTTGAATTGTCCAGAAATATAATCAAATTAAAAAAAATCTGGTGTGTGGTCACACAGCACACAACTTTCTCTTAGTATGAGAGGCCAAGAGTTGGGTAAAACCCAACCTCAACCCCCCGTTTATTGATCTCATTTTAAAAAAATACATAGATGATGTATGAATTACTCCCCTGCCAAGCGAACAAAGACACTTGGAAGGGGAGTTCACAGCAAGTGAGACAACTTGTGGATATTAAACTCATTCGTCGACGCTCAGCGGCCCCCAGCCGCGAGATCCGGCCATTTCCCCGCCGAGGACCAGTCCCACGATGGACAGCATTCACCAGTAAGCGATCCGGTCGCAAGAGCGGCACAATGACAACGAGGCGAGAGGGATCGGGCCACCGGGGAACCGCAAGCCGCGAGCTATTTGCTCAAACCGTCCACCACCGGATCACTGTGCTCCGACACACAGAGACCACACGGTGGACGGGAACCTAGAACAGACACACAAATACACACACACAACTCAATCACACATATTTTTTTTTTTTTTTTTTTTTTTTTTTTTTAAGTCCCCAAGAGCCGCGCCGGCCCCCGCTCAAAAGCTCAGGGTACCGAGCCGCGCCGCGACCCGCCGACGCCCCCGCCCCGGCCCCTACTCAAGGCAGAGCACCGCGGAGGAGGAGACAGGACTACTTTTTTTTTTTTTTTTTTTTTTTTTCCTCAACTACTGGCCACGTGGCCACCTACCAAATTTGGCCTTTTGGCCTCCATCATCTGGTCCCCCCGTACGACACGGCCGACTCGCCTACTCCGAAGGAATTTTTTTTTTTTTTTTTTTTTTTTTTTCTCCTCGGCCTCCTCAGCGTGTCCTATTATATAAATGGCCGTGGCGTCAGACAGGGACCCTAAAAAAGAAAACCATTCCTTTTTTTTTTTTTTTTTTTTTTTTTTCATTCATACATTCAGACATACAATTCACATTCATACCATCTCGCGGCTCGCGACATGCCCAGAACCGTCACCACCACACCGCTCCCGCATCAAGCCAGCACCACCGGACCAACATTGAGGACTAATTCGACGCAGACGCTAAGGGGCCGCCCGCACTGCCACTCGCCCACGCCGAAGAGGACCGGAATCAATGGCCTCGCCTCCTGAAACACACCTACGGGTCTGTCGTCTCCCGGTTTCAGTCATGCGCCCCCAACGATTAAAAGTCGTGTGGCTGCCTTGGAGTACTCTTGTCACCAACCCACACATAGTGGCCCTTGTGATACCAAGGCCTCGCAAGACAATGGCCGAAGTTGGGGACATCACGCCTCTCCAGGTCAGTGTGATACCCTCACTGGTGACATCTGTTGCACCAGTAAGGGTACGGATGGCCGAAAAGATAGACTCAGACCGATATTTAGCACTTTTCATCTCATTAGCGGTTTCAAGATCTACCGCACCTGAGATGATCTGCACATCAAGGATAGCGGCAAAACCGTCGCGGGACGCCACGATGTCGGGCTTCACCCACGCATTACCATTGGCGATGCGCGGTTCCTCCAGGACATCGTAGCCTCCTTCGCGGAGTTTAGCAGCTATTGTCTTCGTAAGAGCATTGTGGCGCATAAGGCGGAAGTTGTGCGTACGCCAACAGGACTGCAGTATGTGGGCTGCAGTCTCTCTTGCGCCACAGCCGGCTCTGCAACGAACATCCACCGAGTCACGCCTTATCCCACGAGATGTCCGAACACGGGTGGACAAAGAATTAATCCACACGTGCATATATTGGACATAGTCTCTGGCAGGAACTTTATCGGCACGCTCCCTTATCCATGCGGTAGACACCGACTGGAGGGGGGCACTGCGCAGCTCCTTGCCATCCACCGAGGAGTGGAGACGCGTGATCCAGTATCGCTCGCGCTTCGCCTTAGTTGAGAGCAGGGAACCATCCCTAACTAAGCACTTTCGTGCCCAGTCAAGTTTGGAGAGGACAAAATGGGATTTACATGCAGCCCGGGTGAGAGGTGTTTTACCCAAACGAGAGAGTCTAGACAACGTGAGCCCAGGGACGAACAGCTCCAAGGAGGGAATGCCCAAGCCCCCCGCGCGCACAGGAGCATGAAAAAAACCAAGCGCCGTGTCGCGCGGGAGACGTAGCCATCTCCTAATGGCAGCCCTGATCGCGCGATCCGCGTCCGCTAGGGTTTGTCTATTGACTCGCCCCAGCGTCAGCCGATGCAGCTCTGCAGGGATGACATAACCCCTAAGGATCAGGAATCAAAAGTTGTGTTCTGTGCTTGTCACACCAGATTTTTTATGTCGACATATATTTAGTTTCAGACTGTACGGTAAATTTGAATCCAAAATGTAAAATTAATAAGTATGGGAAAATATCTATATTTTGTTATAATGGCAACCATTTTTCCCATCTTTCTTATGAAGTACAAGAGTAAAGTGGTCTTCAGGAGACTTCAATGGCAAAATGAGAATATACATTTTAAAGAGCATTTAAAAAATAATAGATTTATGAATTTTAATCAAAATCGTTGGAGCGAATTTTGAGAAAATATATAGTGAGCGCCACAATTAAGTCCCCACCTGATAGCTTTAGCCTTAAGTACCAGTATATGGTATAGAATATGGTAAATGGTAAAATAATTTTAAGTTTTAAAAGGTAAAATAAAATCATCTGTAGCAGATCTTACGTTTAACCTCTACTGTTAAAAAAAAATCTTAATTTTAGTCTGTTTTGGAATACTAAATTTACAAATTTCCCTTGTAAATGATAATTACAATGCATTTGTTTACTAAATTTACAAATTTATGCGTTCAAATATTTTTTACAACAAAAAAAAAAAGAAAAAAATCTGGTGTGACTGGCGCACAGCACACAACTTTCTCTTACCTTCGGTAATCGAAAGTTGTGTTCTGTGCTTGTCACACCAGATTTTTTGTGTCGACATGTATTTAGTTTCCGACAGTATGGTACATTCGATTTTCAAGATGTAAAATTTATAAGTATGGCAAAATGTTTATATTTTGTTACCATGGCAACCATTTCTCTATCTTTTCTATGGAGAACAAGAGTAAAGTGGTCTTCAGAAGATTTCAATCACAAAATGAGAATATACATTTGAAAGAGCACCTAAAAATAATTGATTTTTGAATTTTAAAAAAAATCGTTGGAGCAAATTTTGAGAAAATCGAAAAAAACTGAAAATTGCATCAGTAAAGTACTAGTACTTTTTGGCCAATTTTGTTGAAAAGCTTCGTGTCACGTCCCATGGGGGTGCCTAACTTAAATATAAAATTTCAACCTCCTAGCTCTTTTCGTTCTTGAGATATTTTGTTCACAGACAGACACACAGACAGACAGACAGACACACAGACAGACACACAGACAGACAGACAGACCATGTCGCGAAAACCACTTTTTTGGATTCAGGAGACCTCAAACGTGAAGATCCATCAAAATCTCGACATCGAATTTTTGACATGAAACCAATACTTTCTCTCTCTATATATTAACATATATATAGAGGTAAGAGAAAGTAAAAAACACTTTAAAATTACAATTTCCTTCGAAAAATAGAGTATGTTTTGTAATTACATACATTGTAATAGTAATTTCCGTTAAAAAATGTGTTGTAATTTTAGAAAACAGTTTGGGATTAATAGAAGGAAAAATTAAGTAGCTTAAAAAAGTATGGCTTCTTAACAAAGTAAGTAGTCGAGATGGTAAAGGCGTCGGTTCAATTCCTTCGAGGGCCAAGTTTTTTTTTTCGCTCATGCTTTTTAAAATTGCAAAACATTTTCACTCTAATTTCCAAAATTTCGAAAATTACAATACATTTGTAAAGGGTTTTTTCAAAGACTCACTTTAGTATGTTTCTGTTTATGTAATTTTCTTCCTACACAAAATTATAAAATGACCAAAATTTTTTTTTACAAGGGGCGAAAGCTCACCCCCTCCTCTTACGGCCCTATGGACTAGATTAAAATAATAAAAACAAAACAATCATACTTCCCCTTGTTAATTCTTAATGGAAATTTAAATCTAAATGAGAATCTCTCCCTCTCTCTCTTTCTCTCTAATAATACAGTTTTCTAATAAAATTTCCTTTTAAAATTCTTTATAAAAGAAAATACTCTCTCTTATTATAATATAATTTTATTATAAAAAAAAAAAAAAAACATTAAAAATTAATTAAATCACATAAATGCATTAACGTTATTCATTTAGCTATTATATAAATAAAAAATCTTGCTCAAGCTCTTCTTGCTTTTAACCCTTTACTCTTAGAATACATAATTATATAGAGAGGAGGATGTTTTTAGAAAAGGGAAAAAGAGCAGGCAGGGTAATGATATTTCCTTCTAAGAGCCCTCCCCCTGCCCGCCCCCTCTTTGCTCTCTCTCTCTCTCTCTTTCTCTCTATCTAATCTAAATATATTCCAATTATGGACATATAAAGTCAAAGAAAATTAGCATTTTTCATAATTAATTCTCTAATGTAGAAGAGAGTGAATGAATTTAGTGTTATGATGTCCATTAGAGAGAGATGCAAGGAGAAATCTTTTCAAATGGACTTTAAAAAAAAAAAAAGAAAAAATTTACATTAATGTAGAATATGTATAAATTTAACCATATAGGCTATGAATATGATTATTAGGGTCCGACCGAAACAAGATTTTCAGCCGAAACCGAAACCGAAACCGAATATTCGGCCTCAATCTTAGTTTCGGCCGAAACCGTAACCGAAAGCGAAACTTGTATTTCTTATAAAAAATTATTATTATTTTTCCTTTTTTTTTTTTTTGAAATTTCCTGCGGAAAATTTTTTTCCCCTCCCTGAAAATCATTTTACCTTTTTTTTTTAGGGAGACTAAATTTTTTTCCGCACCATTTCCGCGCTTTTGCAAATCATTTGACCTTTTTATGCATGCAAGTCTCATCCCAACTTTTCAGACTCAGGTTTCGGCTACTTTTTGGCCGAAACCAGGATTTTTGGCCGAAACTGGCCGAAACCGTAACCGAAACCGAATATTCGGTCGGTTCCTAATGATTATTTACCATTGGTACCATTGTATTTTAAATCTCTATATTTCATTTTGTGGAGTTAATCAAACGGAGCATGACAAACAGACAGACATATATAGATTAGACATTCCACTATAAATAAATATCATACGTGTTCTGGATACTTTACCACAGGTTTTTGATCGCAATACTTTCTTTATATACAGTATCAGGGGCGTATATAGAAATTTTTTTTCGGGAGGGGCCTGAACTTAAAAATTTTTCTGCGGAAAATTTTTTCTTTTGCGGAATCAAAGTTTTCCACCCTGCGGAAAAATTTGTTGTGCTGATGTCTGTATATCCCTATATAGGTATATGTTTGGGAAATTTCGGGGGGGGGGCCCGGCCCCCTCGGCATCCCCTTATATACGCCCCTGTACAGTATATTACATATATTAGGAAAATGTTAGAGAAAGTAAAAAAGAAATTTATTATTTCCCATCCTTTGAAAGTGATGCATTTTTCGAACGGAGTAGGCCACATGCCGGTGCTGAGGGAGTCCCTCCTCAGGTTGGTTGGATTAGTGATTAGTTCACTTGCTATTATAGAAAGGAAAGCAGAAGGGGAGTTCTGTGTGAACAGCACGGTGCACAACTTTCTCTTAAAGAAAGGTATGTGTTCTGTGCGTCAGTCACACCAGATTTTTTAAGATGGTTTCTAATAAATACAGAAATATCAACATCAGTCTAGATGAGAATAACCAAAGTAGATTAGGACTTTTTAGAATCGAGTTGAAACTCTTTCAAGTCGATTAGAATCGATTCTCACTGGACGACTTCGACTTTTTTCTTACCCCACTTACAATTGTTAGTATCCGATGTTAATATAGTTTGTAACGTTTTCATTGATTGACTTTCATCTTTCTTTTAAAACCTACGCATAACACACCAATCAACACGCTTTCTAAGATCGATTAGTGAACATATGTGGCATTCTTAATTTCGTAATTTTTAATGTTTTATTTTGATACTCAACTTTGATATTTTATTTTAATATTCGGCGCCATATCACGTGCAATTTCTGGATAGAATATTCTTTTATAAAAATATTGAAAACAATATTTGTGTGGGTTGTATTTAATATAATATTTAAATACTTAATAAATGTTATATTATAAATAAATAAATATATTTAATATTACTGAGTATCTCCTAAGCACGAGTTAGAGAGTTTTTAAACAGTCGACTTGAAAGTCGAAAAGTCGACTTTCAGAAATGATTAATCGATTCCGAGATTCTAAAAATATCAAGTAGATTCCAAAATCGAAGAATCGACTTTTCGAGGGCCTTTTCCATCCCTACTCCACTACTTGATGAGATGAGGAGACTCCTCTTTTGATTATTTTCAATTTTATCAATTTAAATAATAAATTATCAAAAAAAAAAAGATCAAACCTTCTGTGTTTAGTCAAATAAAAAAAAAAGAATAGATCACACAGTTAGTTATTTATACAATAATCTATTATTTATTCGTAGAGAGAAAATGCAAAGTAAAAAAATTAAAAAAAAAAAAAAAAAAAAAAAAAAAAAAAAACACCATACATGTTTTTATTCAAAGGTAGAAAACAGAATAAAAATTTATTTTAATAAATAAACGCAAGAGACGAATTAAAGTATGAAAAACTTTATTTTAGAATTTTTTTTAGTTTACTTGTTTATAAAGGTCAAATTTTGTAATCAATGCAGTAGTTGGATTCGAAACAGATATCAAATAATATGCATCTCACAAAGGATTGATATGTTATCATTCCACTTACTATGAAGTACAACAGTAAAGTGAACTTCAAACAATTTTGTCAAGAAAATAAGAATATACATTTTAAAGAGTATTTAAAAAATAATCGATTTATAAATTTTAATCAAAATCGTTAAAGCCGATTGTGAAGAAAATAAAAAAAAAATTTGAAAAAGTACATCAGTCAAGTACCGGGTATTAGTAGTTCTTGGCCGATTTGAATGAAATTCCTGTCCATGCTTGCGACATGGTTACTTAGATTAAGTATAAAATTCTAGTTTCGAAAGTTCTTTCATTTTTAAGTAATTTTCTCTTTTTGATATTTCACTTTAAATTCATTGAATTTATTGTGAAATGAACTCAAATTCAAGCTAAGAAGGAAATTCTCTCTTTTAATGGCGATTTTAAGAAAAGCAATAAAACAGGCATTTAAAAGCAATAAAATCTCTTTCATAGAAATTTAGGTAAATATTTTCATATTTTAACAGGAATTCATCTTCATAGAATTCAGGATTTTTTCACAATAAATTCACATCTCAGCCAAAAACATCAGAGATGCAAAAAGGGGCGCCTCGTATTATTTTTGCCCATAGTCGAGGTGAAATAAAAAAAAATGCGCTTCGCTTTTCTGAATTATATAAAAACGAGGAAATATTTTCACTTAAATAAAACCCCTACAGAATTTTATTTGTTTCATATATCCGATATATCATATATACTCAAATTTTATACTTAAGCTAAGTACCCATGTCACAAGTATCTCAAAGAATTTCAATCATATCGTCCAAAGAGTACTAGTACTTTACTGATGTACTTTTTGATGGTTTTTTTGATTTTCTAAAAATTCGCTCAACGATTTTGATTAAAATTCATAAATCAATTATTTTTTAGATGCTCATTCAAATGTATATTCTCATTTTGCCCTTGAAATCTTTGAAGCACACTTTACTCTTGTACTTCATAGGAAAGATTGGAGAAAATGGAGTCCCCCTCCCCTATAGTTTTTCTCCCCAGCATTCTAAACAGTCTCAGACCCCGAGAAAGACTTTTTAAAGTCTTTTCTACATCGTAGGCTATAAATGTCGAGGTTCAGGCACATTTACTGTATTTATACAATTTGGCATTCAAATGATATAAATAAATATATATCTAGGATCCCAACCCGCGTTCTAGATATTTTGATTATCTATAAAGACATTTGTCAACTAACCTCCTGGCTAGAAGGGGTGGGGGGGGGGAACTTATACAAATAAAATAATGCTTTCCCCCGTACTGTTATATAAAAACCAGGAAAGTAAAAAGCATTTTATTTATTAAAAGTATTGATATTTTATTTTTCTCTACAATATATAGAAATCAATAAAAAAAAGAGGTAAATATTTGAGCCATTTGTTTGTTTATTTTCCAGTAAATTAATAATCGGGCACTCACCCTGTGTTTGTCGATATGTAACAGCCGTAGATTGGGGTCAAATAAAAGTTTATTAGGCTCGAGATTGACGGGCGATTGGCGACGACCTTTGTTACAAAGAGACCACTCTGGATTGATGAGACCCCAGAACGCGGGACCTGCAACAAACAAACAAAAATATTTAATCATATTTTCTAAATGGCTGCGAAGATATGGGTGTAAATGATCACTTTATAAACAAATTAAGTTTAGCGTATTTGCTACATAAACGAAAACCAATTAATGATGATGCTGGATGAGGAAGATGTGATGTCGGGAGAAATAAAACAGCAAACGTTTCTTGGAACCAATAAGGTGATTCCGAGAAACTTTTGTAGCCCGTTAATCCGGCATCCTTTGGGAAATCGGCATTGTCGGATTATCAGATATGCCAGATTATCAAGGAAAATTGGAGAAAGAAAGTACTACTGTAGGTATGGTAGAAGTGACCATTGAGGTATAATAAAAAATCTGGTGTGACTGGTCGCACAGCAGAAAGAGAAAAATGTGTTCTGTGCTTATCACACCTTGTGTTGACATATATTTAGTTTCCGCCGATATATTAGTATTCAAGATGTTTGCCTCTAAACATGGGGAATATTTATATTTGTTAGCATGACAACCATTTCTCTGATCTTTCCTATGAAATACAAGAGTAAAGTGTGCTTCAAATAATTTTGCGAGCAAAATAAGAATATACATTTTAAAAAGGATCTAAAAAATAATTGATTTTTGAATTTTAATCAAAATCGTTGGAGCGGATTTTGAGAAAATCGAAAAAAAAATGAAAAATGTAGAGTGAGGGTCAATATTAAGTCCCACCCAAAATCTAGACATCGAATTTTTGACATGATCACAATACTTTCTCTTTATTTCATATATAGGGTAAGAGAAAGTAAAAATTTCTTAATTATTTTTTAAGTCTATGAAATTTTGAGTTTGTTTTGCTTTCTTTTTTATTTTTTTTTTTATCTTCGTCTCCTTGCAGCAGAAGCCGTATGGTCCATTAAGGCCCTGATTAAACTAAAACATCCTCTTGGGATTTTTTCTGCAAGTATTGTAAAATCATTTGCATTTTTTTAATTAAACGTTTTTTATTTTATCTCATGCAAATAAAAAGTTTTTTTTTTTTTGTATCAAACACACATACATAGAAAGAGAGTTTAATTTATTTGAACATTTATATTAAGATGAACTATAGTTTTTGTTGTCGAAATAAAAAAAAAAAAGATCTGCCTTTGGCATCAATTCCTTTGCAATTCGAGAATGGAAGTAATTAAATTGTGAGTCGGCTCAAAGGGCCCTCGTCCAGGTGTGATTTTACATCTCTTTTAGGCTCGGAATATGTATGTAAATTGTCGGTAGAGAGAGGATGTAAAACAAGGCTCATAAATAAAGAGAAGCAGCAGCAGCAGCAGCATGCATTCATACATACTCGAGTGTAACTGTTACTACATCTGTCGGGTGTCGCATTAGCCTACGGGACATTTGTCCCTGTGTCTAGAAGCCATAGGGTCGAAGCTAATTGCCTCGACGAGCCTTCAAAGACCTCGTCGTCGTTGAGGCAAGTAAAAAAAAAAAAAATACCTTCCGATAAATTAAGCGAAAGCGGAAATCAAAATTCAATCTACTGTAGCTATTATGAATAATGAAAGAGACCCTTTTTTTTAATCTTCTTAAAAAACAATGATTGTTGAAAATTATAAGTTTGGAGTGAAAGAGAATACAGTTAATAATTTTTTTTTCCATTCAAACTCACACTCATTCACACATATGCTCGGTCTTTTCGGCAACTTAGGCCATATATTTTTGACCAGGACCTTATACATGTACGGAGAAAGATCCCCAATTTTCCGGAATATTAGGGAGGCCAACCAGAAGGGGGTTAATATCACAGATCAAACACTATCAAGATTGGACAGCACCAGGTTAAAAATTGTTTATAAGTTTAGGGACATCTATACGCTTCTCATGGAACTAAAAGTAATCAGGGGAAAAAAGATTTGAACTCGAGCTTGTTGCAATTCACATGTTTTGATACTGACTAGTTAACTCGCTCGGCCACTTTGCTTTATGATATTTCAGAGCTTTTTTTAGCTACTTGAATGACACGTAGTACTATTAAATTTTTTTTTATCAAAAGGTCATTTATAAAATAATTAAAAGTAATTTATTAGTTTATAAAAGTTAATTCATTTATATTCAGATTTTTAAGCCACCTAATGAATTTCTTATTAAACTCATGAAAAAATGTTCTTTTGTTGGCGAATAGAACGAACTCTACAGGATAAATTTTGAACTAGCCTAGTATTGCCATCTAGCCACTTTTCATATAACTACAAGTAACTTATAAACATTCTTCCCATAGAGCTGCCCCCCCCCCCATGGTTGATACAAACAAAAAATAGAAAATATAAACTTTCTGTCATGTTATGACAACAGGCAATAAATGAATACTTCTCGAATACTGGATTCTTTCCGCTACAATGTTTTTGGCTTAAATTTCGGCGAGTTCTGCCGTTTTCCTTAAATAATTAATTAGGCCTATATTGTATTTGTCTGATTTTTTGTTGTTTGATTGTCTTTTTTTTTTTGTATTTTTTTTTTTTTCTCTCAAATTGATATTGGGCATTTGCCTGTAATTTTGAATACTTGTAAATAAATAAGTTATACGATACAAATTAAACACTAGGTTATTCGTTTCAAAGGTTTTATTAATTAAAAAAATTAACACTTGAGACACGAGAACCAACGATCGAAAGTTTAAATCTTATTTAGTTCTTAACTTGACCACACGATGATTCATAGATGGGCACTGAGCTACGAATGCTTCCAGTGTCTTACTTCAAACGATTTCCACGAAAAGATTCACTGATATACTTTTTTAAAGAGCATCTAAAAAATAATTAATTTATGAATTTTAAACAAAGTCGTTGCAGCAAATCTTTGAGAAAATCGTAAAAAAATTGAAAAAGTACATCAGTAAAATACTAGTACATTTTGGCCGATTTTGTTCAAAAGCTTATTTTCACCACTTGGGAGGGTGCCTAACTTAAATATATAATTTCAACCTCGTAGCTCTTTTAGTTCTTTGAGATATTTCGTTCCACGGAGACACAGACCAGAACTGTCGCGAAAACCACCTTTTCGATTCAGGGGACCTCTAAAACGTGTGTATATCCATCAAAATCTCGACATCGAATTTTTTGACATGAATCCAATACTTTCTTTCTAGATATATTTATTAACATACTGAAAGCAAAAAGTGAGATGAGTCTGTGTTTAATTTCCCTGAAAATTGAAAAAAGAAATTAAAAATTAATTAAACTTGTCAAAAATGTCAATTTTTTAGTTCCTAAACAAATTAAAGTTTACCTAGTTTTCATAAGAGAGAGATAGAGGGGAGTATAATCTCAAAATAATAAACACCAAAGCATGAGAGATGAGATATAATAATAATATTATTAGGGGAGCAAGCAAGTTTAATTCTCAGAGCTTCTATTAATCTTAGTTAAGTTCTGAGCAGGTAAAACTTAACGAGATTTCTCATCTCTCACAGTCAGGCTGTCTAAACTCTTCTTTCATTGATTATTTGTTTATTTATCATCCATTTTTTATCTTATTTTATTCCTAAATACAAAGCCAAAAGAAAAAAAAAACTCGTATATTTTTTATTTTCTCTTACCTATATAAGTGATTCAACAAAAGTGAACCAAGTCAAATATAGAGTAAGAGAAAGTTAAAAGTAAACAATTTTCTTATTTTTTCCCTTTTGGATAGTAAATTATGGTAGTTATTCGGTGCTATAATGAACCATAATAATAATATAGGGGCGTAGCCCCCTGTCTAGACGCCAGCCCGTTTCTTATATTTAAAGAAAGGCGGGGGTCCGCCGCAGGCGGGCCCGGAGATCAAACGGCTGGGGGGTCCAGGGAGGCGTAGCCCCCTGGCTAGACGCGCAGCCCGCCGCTGGCGGGGCGGCGCGGCTATAAATATTTCTAAAAGTGGAACTTTTATTTGATCTTCTCAATTTTTTTCGCTCATCTATCAGCATGTCACGTTACAGCCCGTGACGCTGCAAGCCATGTCGTCACAAGCCGTGTACGACAAAAAACAGGAAAGTTGAAATTTAATATATATGACGAATTTAAAAAAATAATTGTGAGATTTTTTTTTTTTTTTATTTTTTATAAAAACATTCACACTTTTTTCTCATTCCACACTCACACTCCACACACACATTTCACAGTCTTTTCGGCAACTTAGGCCATTTAAGACTTTTGACGATAACATTGCTTAATATATATTATCTATTGTGGGTTGAGGCATTTCTATTT
Organism: Euborellia annulipes; assembly: GCA_023213315.1. NCBI lineage: Eukaryota > Metazoa > Arthropoda > Insecta > Dermaptera > Anisolabididae > Euborellia > Euborellia annulipes. The sequence goes on from JAKCPI010030962.1 coordinate 31,328, forward strand.
TAAGCCATCTGGTATAATGGCTTAAAAAAATCATCGGACTGCCTGGGTCCGAACCCGCGACGTTCGGTATAGGAGGTAGGCACGCTACCTACTATGCCACCGGGGAGCAATTGTGAGATTTAATTATTCAATTTTTAAATTGATAAAATTTAATTAATGATATAAAGAGGATGCAGCCAATAATAAATTAAAAGCATCTATTTTGTTAACACTCTTTGTTAGGAACGTTTCGGCTATGATCAACAAAGTCTTCAACATCTTCCAGCCCTTTAAGCTAGAAA
>JAKCPI010030963.1:0-35269 GCA_023213315.1 Euborellia annulipes
TACTGATGTAGTTTTACAGTTTTTTTTCGATTTTCTCAAAATTTGTTTCAACGATTTTGATTAAAATTCAAAAAATCAATTATTTTTTAGAAGCTCTTTAAAATGTATATTCTCATTTTGCCATTGAAATCATTGAAGCACACTTCTACTCTTGTAATTCTTAGAAGATATGAGAAATGGTTGCAATGGTTACAAAATATAAATATTTTTTCTTATGTTTATAAATTTTAAATCCTGAATACAAATGTACACTACCATGTCGGAAAGTAATGTTGACACAGTAAATCAGGTGTGACAAGCACAGAACATCTTTCACTACCTTGGGAAAGTAAGAGAAAGTTGTGTGCTGTGCGACCATTCACACCAGATTTTTGGAGTATATAATCAACATTAAATACTCGCTAATTTCATATATGAATAATCCAACATCTTGAGGAATCTGATTGGCTCACTCTCTATTGATTATCTTTATCTGTCTTACATTTGCATTAAACCAACTACTTAACTGAACTGGACAATACTCAATGAACTTGGGGCGAATTTTAAATTCAATGAAACTTCTTTAAACTTCTTCGTCTTCTTCTCTTTTACAAGAGATAGGAAATTTAATTTAAATAAGATTAAGTTTTCCTCCAAGGATAATAAATTTTATTTTTTTTTTTTTGTAAATTCAGAAATTCCCAGCAGAAGAGAATTAATTTCTTTTTACACAAGAGAGAAGGGGTGATTGATTGGTTAGAAAAAATAATTATAGAAATGTACGAGAGATGAGGGTATAGCCGGAAATGGGGTATAAAGCATGTAAATATGAACATTCGTCTTTATGAAGTAGTTTTGAATGAGATCGGAGACCACAGTCCTCTCTTACAATTGCCAAGGCTGGGAGAATCTAATCGTACTATCTGTATCAGCCAAAGTGTATTTATGCTGATGCAACCAACACAGAGATACATGTATATTTGCCCATACAGACAATATTTTTCAAATGCCTTAATTTATTAATCAATCTCTCTTCAAAAAATAAGGTAATATCATCTCTCTAATCACGTCTCTAAGGTCTCTAGAAAGGACTCTAGTCAGGCCTCTAGCCAAGGCATACTTTTGGCTGATACAGTAATAGTAGATATATAATGAGAAGACTGTAAGATATTTTAGTTGTAATTTTTTATCTCTATTTAAAAAAATGCTATCGCAAAAAAAAAAAAAAAAAAAAAAACAAGATCGATGAAATATATACAGTATATATATCTCTTTTACGCCCCGGGTGTGGCGTAGTAGGTAGAGTGCCTACCTCCTATACCAAACGTCGCGGGTTCGGACCCAGGCAGTCCGATGATTTTATTTAAGCCATTTGGATTAAAATAAGCCATTTGGAAATAAGTCATTAAAAAAATTATAGCTCGATGTCCCGATAATCTCTTATGAATTTAATTCATTTAAAAAAACAAAAACCGCATTGAAAAATTCCTTAGTCTAGTTTTTTTTAAAGTACGTTTAGACGTCGCTCCTGAACCCCCCTTAAATATTTTAAAACTATTTTATATTTTAACAAGGGTATTTTATGGCTGGTAGAACTTTAATCAGGAATAAACAATGCAGCCTACTTAAAAAAAAAAATTTCAACAGCTAACGTTTCGGCCTTGGTTAAGACCATCTTTCGGAGCTATACAACAATGAAACAATTTTCTTTCATAAATATAGTTTCACAATCATTATTAGAGAATGAAAATCATACTTGTTTGTAATTTACCGAAATGTAGAAATTGAGTGAATTCAGGCTGAGACGACTCAGGTCTTTTGTTCAAGTGAAAGATATTTTGCCAGTTTTAAAGCCAAAGACAGGTTGCAAAACCTAGAAAGAAAAAAGAGAGAGAATTAGAAAAAATCACACACACATACACACACATTTAAGATATTTTGATATCTTTCATTCTTTTAACAAATAGCATAAGAAAATACTATGACATTCATGTCACAAAAATTTATTTCTCTCTCTCTCTCTCCCTCTTTACGATATAAATAAATAAATAAAAAGAAAAACGAATCAAGTCAAAGCACACCCTAGACCTAAACAAAAAAAGGTCCTTTCCTCCGCGCACGATTGCTAAGTACTCGTGCAAACACAACACCCTCGTGTGTTTGTGTCCGTCTCGTCTGTTTGCCTGGGGAGACAACGCTCAGGTCGATTCTAATTCAATTTTCTCTCTCGTTTTTGCTGCATTTTTATAAATAAAACATACATACATTTATTATTATTATTATTATTATCAGATGCAGCAACAACATGCTATTGAGTTTGTTAAAAAAATAAAATAAAAGTTAATTTTAGCTTTATTTTTTTTGAACATTCAATTAAATTTTTTTTTTTTTAAAGATTAGTTCGGTTCAATCAAAAAATTGATGTGGTTTTAATTTACTCAATTTATTAATTAGTTATCAAGTCAGCATACTAGTGTCTGGTTAGAGTGCTTTTTTACAGAAGCATTAGCCTAAAAATTAACAAATGGACTTGGATCTAGATAAATATTATAATTAATCAATATAAATTAATTAATAAATAAAACAATTGGTGATATGTTTCAATTTATTAGTATGCCTAGGCCTATATTATTTTAGCTATATATTATCCATTTAACTTTAAGATGACTAGCCTTAGAGTTAGCAAACTATTTGGTAATGGGCGTAACTAGAGAATTTGGCTGGGGGGGGGGGGGGCATGGGACCAGCTATCTTCCGGGGGACCTGGAAAGCCCCATATTTTCTCAATTTTTCTTGGGGCAGGGAGCTTTCTGGGGGGGGGGCTCCCTCGGCGCCCTCCTAATTACGCCCATTTATTTGGTGTATTATACTCTAATAGCTTTGATCTCTTCTTCCACCTTCAAAATTTTTCTTATTCTTGAATAGAGTCCTACTGTAAACTGTGAATATATTTTTTCCTAGTAGATCAAAAGGAATCGAACCAAGAGATCTGCTGATCCGATCCTTCGACTAGGATGGACATCTACTAGGCAGACTCCCTCAATCCGCCAGTAAAATTCTCAATAAATATAAAAAATTCCAGGATTTTAGTAAATCTAGAAAAATTCTAGGCTAGTCTATTTAAGTTAAGATTAATCAATATAAATATTTTAACAAATTAAAGTGTCATCGTAAAACTTTTGATGACGACATGTTAGGTTGTCGAAATATGTTTACTAAAGAATAAATTGAAACAATACCAACCAAGTGTTTTACTTGTTGATTAATTTTAATCTAAATAGACTTAGATATTAATATTTATTATATGGCCTAGAATTTTTCTAGATTTGCCCTGTGACGTCATTTGAACTTTTCTTGGGGGAGGAGGAGGGAAGGGGGAACTTTTTTATTAACATTTTCTTACAAATAGGTATCTGAAATTTGGCGAAAAAGTATTTAATTTAATTTCTTACAATTTAGAAATATTTTATTTAGAATAATATAAAATTTAAAAAAAATCGGAGCTCTTGTGAGGAAGGGGGTAGGGGCAAACGTCCTTCCCTGCCCCCCTCTTCTATTTGCTGAAAATATATTTTTTACTTGCGGATCGAGTCTAACTACAGGATGGCCATCTAATCAGGTTATCAGGAGATCCCTTAATTCGATTCCTGGTGGTCATATGATGATTTGAACTGCTAACAAAAAATATACTCGCAGTGAATTATTGTAGATTATTGCGGTAGGAGTGATCTACTCTAATCAAGAATAAGAAAAATTTTTGGAAGTAAAAGTGCTTTCCCGCTCTTCTTAATCCGATCTAATAATATATCAAATAGTTTGCTAACCCTAAGGCTGGTAGTCTTAAGGTTAGCTGTGCTTAAAACGATTTACAACTTTGTTGCCTATATTTTGTTTATTTTTTATATTATTATTCTCTAATATTTTTTGATTTATTCTTAAATCTAGTTTCAATAATAGTTATTATTACAGTTATTATTGCATATTGAATTTTCCTTTTAACTCAATCCTGAACTAATTTTATCTCTTCTCTGGACTTAATTACAGCCTGACTGACTGAGTGACCACACCTTGAAATGATTCAATTTAAATACACCTACCATGATTTTTTTCATCAAAAGATCGTGTTATTAAAATCGAAAAGTCGTCCTCCAGGGGGGTAATTCATCACCTGCTGGGAGTAGCAAGTAATTAACTTGGAGGAATCAATAAGAGTGAGAAAGAAAAGTGCAAGAGAAGATTCTCTCTCTCTCTCTCTCTGTTCTATTATCTTGTCCTTTGCGATGTCCCGAGGGCCAAAAGGGTGCGGTGACTCAGCGACTCCTCTCTGACAGCCCATTCATTATTTGCTGGCGGGGGTCGCAGGTGAGAAATCCCCTCACACCGGACTAGTCTAATTAATAACCACAAATTTGACTTGGGAATTCTGTCTTTGAAAGTCAATTTCAGAAATCGTTTAAACGTATCTTGGATTATTTGTAGCACGAAAGAATGAACTTTAGAATGATGTCCACCTGTGAATACAAGTAGAGCAAATTCTATTAAACGGATCTCTATGAAATTTCATATTTAACCATCAGATATTAATATTAAACTTTTAGTAGACGATCTCTCTATAGAACATAACTTTATGATGAGTTTTCATATTAATTAAAAGGACATTGTTTATTGAAATATATGATAAAAAATTTCATTTCTTTGAAGAATATAAAAAAATTGATTAGTAGAAGTTTTAATGTTTAATATCCTCGCCATAATAAAGGTATAAAGGTAAAAATTCAAACATCTGGTGTGACTGGTCACACAGCGCACAACTTTCTCTTACATTCTGTAATTGTTATATACGTGTTATACCAGATTTTCTGAATCGACATATATTTAGTTTCCAGCGGTAAAGTACATTTGAAAATGAGAATAAATATTTTAAAGAGCATCTAAAAAATAATTGATTTTTGAATTTTAATCAAAATCGTTGGAGCGAATTTTGAGAAAAACTAAAAAGAACATCAGTATAGTACTCATTAGCTGATTTTGTTTAAAAGCTTCATGTCAAAATAATGATATTATAATTTAACTGCATCGTATCGTGGGGCAGGCAAACATGAGTTTTTTACATTATGAAAAACCTAAAAACTGCTATTGAAATTTTATCCGATTATTGCAAGCCCTACTGCATCGATACTATTACAGTATTATTATATAGGACCTTTCTCACTAAAAGGTTTTTATTTTGTTTTCTACGACTTTTTATTTATAACTAGGCGCGCTGCCCGCCTTCGGGGGATTTACTCATATATATCCTATGCGAGAAATCGTAACCTTAGTAATTAATAACTCACAAACTTATAGGAACTTCGGGATGAAAATAATTTTCCTGTAACACCTAGAATGTACTCTTTAACAAAATAAAATTTGGTTTCGAAATTCCAATGGGGAGTTGCTCAAAAAGAGCGTGACAGACGGACAGACGGAGATCAGCCAATTATAGGCTATAAATAGTTGTATACTTAGTTAAAGCTTTTGAAATGTAGTATTTTATGTGTGACTAAGGGTCTTGAAAATTATCGTGACGTACAACCGAAACGCTGACTTGAAAATAAAAATAACTGCCTACAATTTTCATAACTAAAAGGAAGCGACAACTCTACCTCTGTGCCGCGGTCCAGGTGGTTAACTATATAAATAAAACCGTAATTTTTTTGTAGTTGAGCGCCGTATTTCTGAACAATGCTTCGACAACTTGCTAAAACAGTAATTTTTGAGGGTTAAAAATTTCAATAAGTAAGTGATTTAAATCATTTACAGGAGACTAAATAAACTACACTGTACTAAATTCCAACAAAATCAGCGACCGTAGTACGTAGTTTATTTTTTAAACACAAGAAAAAGAGCAGAGAGAAGACGAGATCGGAATAAGGCGTGAATAATTGATATTCGAATCCATTACTCGATAAAATACCCCCACCACCTGTTCTGAAAGCAAAGAGAGTGTGTGTAATGTGGGACGAAAAGCATCCCCCTCCCCCCCCATCAGAGTTCATCGATCCTTGATAAGATTAACTGTTCGTTAGCATTGGTGTGTGGAAAAGCGTGTAAACCGAGAACCGATAGGGTTGCCCAAAAGCCTCTCTCAATTTATTCACTCGCTAATCATATTAACGTTTTATTAATTCATCATAGAGAAAACCCGGTTGCTTTTGAATACGATATTCAAGTCCTTCCTGTTCCCGGGGATTTATTTGCTATCTATATATAGAGAGTACACCTATCTAACTATATATTCTCTCTATAGAATATAGGCTACAAAGCGAGACAGCTTTTGATTTAAATCCTCCTTTTTTTTTAGATAGGAAAAAAATTAACACATAATGTTTATTTAAAGTTAAAATAAAAGACTATTAGTTTCCAAAATGGGCGATATTGCCCCCTAAGCTGAAGTGGAACGATTAAACAGCAGGTGTTTAATCAAAATAAGGGGGCGATGAAAGCATAAAGGTCGGGGCAACGGAGAAGAGCAACAGAGTTAAGCGATGTCAAGCGTGGGAAAGCTCAGGATTGGTGACCCCGAGCAATGGCGTGGAACGTTTCCGTTCCATTGTCTTTAAATGATATAAATAAAGTTATCATGTAAGCGAGACAGCTTTTGATTTAAATCCTCCCCCAAACTCTTTCAATCTCTTGTTTTTTAATGCAATTAATAAAAATCTGGCGTGACTGGTCACACAGCACACAACTTTCTCTTACTGTACTGTGCTTGCCACACCGAGATATATTTAGTTGCCCTTAGCACCTAAATTCCAAACATAACCACGCGATTCATAGATGGCGCTGAATGCTTTGAATGCTTCTAAATCAGTAAAGTGTACTTCAAACGATTTCTACGAAAAATTTCATTGATATACTTTTTAAATAAGGTCAAAAAAATAGTTGCTTTATGAATTTTAATAGCGAAATTTGAAAAAATACTGAAAAAGTACATTAGTAAAGTACTAATACTTTTAAGCCGATTTTGATCAAAAGCTTCGTGTCACGTCCCAGGGGGGTACCTAACTTAAATATAAAAATGAAACCTCCCCCTTCCTATCTCTTTTCGTTTTGTTCACAGACAGACAGACAGACCATGTAAAAATCAGTTCGAGAAAAGCGGGCAAGTTTTGTTGCCGTTTTATTATAAAGATGATGAAGCAACCGGTGTTAAGAAAATATGAAGTTTTAAATATGGCTAAATAGCTTAAAGATAAAAAAAAATTTAATTTTATTTATCTATAATTCAGTTTGATATTTTATTGGATTGGTTTTTGAGGGTAGATTTCTTTTATATATATAAAATAAAGATGAAGGCAATGTGACACTTTAACTTTCCTAAGGGATTTTTATCTCTACTTTAAGAAAAATATTCCAGGAATGAAAAAAAAAGAGAAAGAAATGGAGAGATCAAATAACATTTATTCATACAAATTGTTATTATTATACAATCTTGGCTACCCCTATTGTTCAGTCGCCGTTTTTCGAAATTAGTCCTCCTCTTTAAAGAATTTTTCGATTTCGAAGTATCAATAGTTGTTAAATATCATTACTATACCTATATAAAGCGCTAGCCACGTACTTCCTGTCCCTGAGTCTATGTGCCTGTACTCTCGCTGATTGGACAGAAAGTGGAGTTAGGGAGAGAAATTTAAATCTTTATAGAGTTAGAGCAAATTTTGAGAAAATCGAAAAAAAAACTAAAAAAAGTAGTCAGTAACATACTAGTGCTTTTTAGCCGAATTTATTTAAAAGCTTATTAAATTAAATTTATTTTTTTATATCATTTAATCAAAGTATTCGTTTTAGTTCAATTGGCTCTTAAGATGGCAGATTATTATGCCAAAACAAGTATAACTTGCTCAGACCTGACTAGAAATTTCTTTGGGATCACCCAGCGTATACATCTGGACCTCAGTGGGTCCCAAGGAGGCATGCCCAATAGGGTTATCCCTATAAGGGCCCATTTAGAACCCAATTGGGTTCTGTGTGGGACCTAATTGGTAAATAATTGCTCAATCAGGGCCAGACAGGACTTTGCGTAACATCCCTATAGGGCAGCCAAATGAACAACCAATTTGTACAAAATTTTTTGAAGTAACATGCCCTCCCCTACCCCCTCCAAAAGTCACGACTTAAAGAGATGGTCCGGGGTGGTCAAAACTGTCGCTTGTCCACTAACGAATAGATCAGACCGTGCGTTTGGCCCGGCCCGGTCAAAACCGACGGGTCTACCTCTCCGTGTATGGCCAGCTAATAGGTCTTATATTAAAATTTCTAGTCGGGAACTTGTCAATTACCATCTTGAAGTGACCAAGAAGAAAACTATGATTTTTAATTGGATTATTTTCTGGTCTACACTAAAAACTTTTAATATTAAAAGCTTGTTTTTACATCTCAGAGGGGTACTTAATTTAAATATAAAGTGGCCCATATACGGTACACACACAGTTTTAATGCGCAGTTTTCCTGTGCAAAAAACTGAGTAAAAAACTGTACTGAAGGTGTGTTGGTTACTTCAGTTTTCCCATCAGTTTTGCTTTCAGTTCTCAGTTTTTTCCTGAAATGTGTATCGAAATATTCTCCGATAAGCTGTGGTTCTCTCTCTCTCTCTCTCTGTGCAAGAACACGTCCTACAATTCGGGAAGGCCTCGATGAAACTAAGAAAGGCATCTTTTTTGATGATTATGAAACAGTGATTAATATTCATATATTTTATTAATCTAGACTCTTCCCCCTTGTTTAAATTTTGTGGGCAACATGCTCCAGCAACACTGCAGAAACTGAGCGATAAACTAAGGAAGCTACTCAGTTAATCTGTGCAAAAGTAGAAACTTTTGCTCAGGCTGCTGGCCTGCACAAAAACTTGCATGAACTGCGCAGTTCCCTCAGTTAATCGCTCAGACCTGACGTCACACGTCATAAACTGCGCAGTTTAACCAGGCCCGGAACTAGGAGTATTTTTAAGGGGGGCAAAATTTAATTTGCCGCCCCCTCCTTAAAATTTTCTATACAAAATTCATATCATTTTACCTTTTTTTAGCAAATTTTTCTTTAATTGCCGCCCCCTAAAATCTGCCGCCCGGGGCACACGCACCCACTGCCCCCCTCTAGATCCGGCCCTGAGTTTAACTGTACATGTATGGGCCCCTCAAGGTTAACTGATTTCAATATTTTTTCGGAAAATAAAGATGAAACTTGATAGTGATAGAGATTTTCTAACTCGAGGGAGGAAACTGTATTTTTTATGAATTCTTAAGAGTAGCCCAAATTTAAACCTTCTTCTCTAATATTTTTTTCATAAAATTCTACTGAATATATCTACTAACCAGTGCGTGAATTTAATTAATTCCCAGAAATAATTAAAAATTTTGAAAGTTTGAAGTTTGCCACCTTAAATTTTCAGAATTCTTCAATGACTTTTAGCGAACTTTTTTTTTTTCTAAGTCTCTTTTCGGTTTGTTTGTTGTTCATTCACTTACTTTTTATTTTTCTCTGCTTAGTTTTTCTTACTGCTGCCTTCTCTCATTAATTAACCATTTAAAAGGGTGGAAAAAGAAAATTTCAACTTGTTGTATAATCAATATCAATTATTGATGCTAAGAGATTCAGAGAAAGAAACACCTATCTCTCTCGCTCGTTTTTGTTTGTGTCGGTTGTGGGGGAAAAAAAAAGAAGGATCGTCGTTACAATAAGAACCACTAAAGTCAAGGATCAGAGGTAATAATTAATTTGGTAAAAAAGGAGAAGAGGAAGACGACGACGAGTGGTTTAGCAAAGAAATAAAAAAAAAAAAAAGAAAATAATAAAATGCTTTTAACTATCAAAATGAAATTCTCTTTCTACATAATAAGATCTTACTCATTAATTAAAGTATGGTAACTTTTATAATTATGGAAAGCTATTCATAATTGAAAAAAATCTCTTCAGAAGCTTTTTCAACCTTTGTCTCATTTGGATTGACTTCTATCTGAGAGGTTTTCTAACCTAAGGGTCGTGGCTTATCTAAACCAAAAATCATCTATTCAAAAGATGATACTTCTTAAAGTAGAAGACCAATGAACAACAGAAGGTCTTATGCAAGTTAATTAATCTTCTCTTCTCTTCTCTATTACATTACAGTATATATGGACCCTGTTAGGCAATTGTGTGTCAAGCGCCAGGGACCGAGATTTGAGAAAATTAACTTTAAAGTATTTTTGATTAAAATTGTTTTGATTATATCATTTTTTTGTCAATTGTGCAAGTAAATACTGTAATTATAGCAGATATTCATAAATTATTTCTAAAAATACGTCTGAGTTAGAGAATAAGCAATAAAATATAAAAAATTATTATTGCAAAATTCTCCAAGTCCAATTATATTTGTAAAAATGCTTCAAAGTCTCTTGACACATGATTGCAAATTAATCTATGCACTATTTATATTAATAAAATAATTTTAGGTTTATAATTCAAAAATTAAAACGGAGTTATTATTAAAGTGCTTTTATGGTTATATTTTAATACTAAAAGCAAAGAAACTTTTTATCAAAATTACATTAATCAATTTTAAATTGTATTAATATTTTAAAATTAAATACAATGTGATAACAAAATTTTCTATTCAATTAATTCCTAAATAATAACATGGAAACCGTAAATCAAAGTTATAATAATGAATAATTTGGTATCCAAATGGCTTAAATAAAATCATCGGACTGCCTGGAATTTGAACCCCAACCCTTGGTATACAAGGTGGTTATATCCAGGGGGGTCAAACTCGGTTTGTTTACATTTTTTCCATTTCAAGGGAGCAGTGGCGGATTAATGCCATTTTGTCGGGGGGGGGGGGATTTTATTTTTTTATTTTTTTTTTATTTAAGGACTTTGACGGCATCTATGGCCATTTAGACCTCTTGCCTATTTATTTAAATTGATTGGTAACAAATTCAATTGAAACTAAAGAGCGGAAATCATAATTTCTTTAGATTACTAGTTTTTACTTTCTCTTACCTATGTATATATGTAATATATATATAGAGAGAAAGTATTGGTTTCATGTCAAAAATTCGATGTCGAGATTTTGATGGATCTTCACGTTTTGAGGTCCCCTGAATCCAAAAAAGTGGTTTTCGCGACATGGTCTGTCTGTCTGTCTGTCTGTCTGTGTGTGTGTTCAATTTTAAGCATGAAGGAATTGAGCTATGAGGCTGAAATTTTATATTTAAGTTAAACACCCCCGGGACCGACAAAATAAGCTTTTAATCAAAATCGGCCAAAAAGTACTAGTACTTTACTGATGTGCTTTTTCAGTTTTTTTCGATTTTCTCAAAATTCGCTCTAACGATTTTGATTAAAATTCAAAAATCAATTATTTTTTAGATGCTCTTTCAAATGAATATTCTCGTTTTGCCCTCAAAATTGTTTGAAGCACACTTTACTCTTGTGCTTCATAGGAAAGATAGGAGAAATAAATGGTTGCCATGGTAACCGAATTTAAATCTTTTTCTTTTTATTAGATTAAAAAATCTGGTGTGACTGGCGCACAGCACACAACTTTCTCTTACCTTCGGTAATCGAAAGTTGTGTTCTGTGCTTGTCACACCAGATTTTTTGTGTCGACATATATTTAGTTCCCGACAGTACGTAACATTTGGATTAACAAGGGGAGGGCACGACCTTGGCATTTCATTTTGGGATGAAACTTCGGGTGATGATTGTATACCGTTAGGGGGGTTCACCCCTTGAAATAGTAACGCGCAACACTCAATAGATACGGAGAAAATGACGTTTAAAAAATTCAAAGTTCGCTTATATACTAGTTAGGCTTTTTATATGACAATGGCGACAATAGTCTAGCAGGTAGCGTGTCTACCTACCAAATGGGCGCTTGGGGTTCGAATCCCGTGGACGACTTGTTTTTTTTTTTAATTAAAATATTTATTTTATTGTTTTTACAATTAAATAAATTTATTATTTAATATTAAAGATTATTTATTAATAAATAACTATAGTGTTATTTTGCTAACAAAAAAAAAGACTAAATTTTAAATCATAATTATATTCAATATAAATATTTTAAATAACTACCAAATAAATACACTATTATTTAATAAACTATTATTCAAAATACTATAATTTAGGCTATTAATAAGTAAAAAGTTTCAATCTTATTTCTTGATTTTACATTATAAGCATTTATACATTATACTTTTTTATTACAAACGTGAGACTGAATGATAATCATCATAAAAACATTTGAAACAAAAATTTTTTCGGCATCTAGCACAATTAATTAAAGCGGAATAATTTTTACAAGAACAATGAATTATTTTTTAAAAGATCAGTTGGAAAACAGACAAACATCATTTACGTTCACAAAAATTTCTCTATTAATAAATAATCTATAATATTAAATAATCAATTTATTTAATTATAAAAACAATAAAATAAATAATTTAATAAAAAAAAAAAAATAAGTCGAGGCGAGATTCGAACCCCAAGCGCCAGTTTGGTGGGTAGACACGCTACCAGTGGCGTAGCGAGGGGGAGCAAGGGGGTCATCATGCCCCGGGCGCTACTCACAAAGGGGCGCCAAATGGTCCGTAAAACAAAAAATTGCTGGATAATTTTTATTATAATTGATTTCTGGAAAATATATTTTAAATTTAGTTCCAGTGTAATATAATAATTTTGTAATATTTTACCGATATAATATTATAAGGTTTTCGAATGGGGGGGGGGCGCTAAAAAGGTATTGTGCCCCGGGCGCGAGTTAAGCTCACTACGCCACTGCACGCTACCTGCTAGACTATTGTCGCCATTGTCATATAAAAAGCCTAACTAGTATATAAGCGAACTTTGAATTTTTTTAAACGTCATTTTCTCCGTATCTATTGAGCGTTGCGCGTTACTATTTCAAGAGGTGAACCCCCTAACGGTCTACAATCATCATCCGAAGTTTCATCCCAAAATGAAATGCCAAGGTCGTGCCCTCCCCTTGTAAGATGTAAAATTTATAAGTATGGGGAAAATATTTATATTTTGTTACCATGGCAACCATTTCTCCTATCTTCCCTATGAAATACAAGAGTAAAGTAGTCTTCAAACAATTTTGAGAGCAAAATCAGAATATACATTTGAAAGAGCATCTAAAAAATAAATGATTTTTGAATTTTAATCAAAATCGTTAGAGCGAATTTTGAGAAAATCGAAAAAAACTGAAAAAGTACATCAGTAAAGTACTAGTACTCTTTGGTCGATTTTGATTAAAAGCTTATTTTCACGCCCTAGGAGGGTGCCTAACTTAAATATAAAATTTCAACCTCCTAGCTCAATTCCTTCATGCTTAAAATTGAACACACACAGACACACAGACAGACAGACAGACCATGTCGCGAAAACCACTTTTTTGGATTCAGGGGACCTCAAAACGTGAAGATCCATCAAAATCTCGACATCGAATTTTTGACATGAATCCAATACTTTCTCTCTATATATATATTACATATATGCATAGGTAAGAGAAAGTAAAATCAATTATTATTTAAACGCCCATTTTTTTTTTCGGAGAAAACATATCTCTCTCTCTCACAAAACTATCTTCTCTCTTTCTACGCGTTTTAAATTTTTCTACCTTATCTTCGCATTTGGCCAATGTTAATTTCCTATAGGGATTTGTATGTTAATTTCGATTCAAAAGGGGGTCCCCTTTGGAACTTTTTACGCATTTAAAATTTTTTTTTCCAATTCTTATGAAATTTTTTTATTTATTTACGAATCTATATTGTGTATAAAATGTCCAAATATGAGATTAAAATTTTGAAAAATAACCATAGTTTATTTGAAGCAGTCAACATTTAAAATGCAAGTTTGAAACTAAGGTGCTATGGGAAACTAAATATATCTCGACACAAAAAAATCTGGTGTGACCAGCACAGTGCGCAACTTTCTCTTACCGAAGGGTAAGAGAAAGTTGTGTGCTGTGCGCCAGTCACACCAGATTTTTTTTAACTTTGTGAATTTCTTCTTGGGGGGGGGGCGATCGCCCCCTCGCCCCCCCCCCCCCCTTTAATCCGCCCCTGCAAGGGAGTGACGTCATGGAGCTCCTCCCTTTGTAAAAAATCGTTCGAAACAAACAATTTATAAAAATTTATACACAGCATATTATTATTAAAGTAGTATAAATACCAGGGTCTAAATTAGTTTAGTCCGAAACTATACAATTTGCAAATAAAACACTATGAATGTGAACTAGGTTATAAACAGTCAACAAAGCTGCCAAATAGAAAAATATAAGCAAGGAGGAGCTTCATGACGTGGACCAATAAAAAACTGTTGCCTGAAAATTGTTTGTATACTAGTTTCTGGCCAACTTGTGTATTTTAAAGACCTTGGTTATATCAACATTTAAAGCTGAATTATTTTTTGCAACTTTGGCTATTTTTCTCAACCCTTTCAGAAAGAGTGGAAATCAAATATTTCGACAACTTTGATTTGAGGAATTTATTTATTTATTCGAAACGCGATTTATTGCTGTTGTCGACGCCCCTCTCTTTCTTTCTCTCCTCGGGGGTTTATTAAATAAAAAAGGCGAAGGGTGAGAGATGCGATGCGATGGGGATTATTCCAGAGATTCCTTTCTTCTCATCAAGATCGGTGGCCTCCTTAGGGGGTGAGAAAGAGAGAGAGAAGAGGTCTTTAATAAATTTCGCGAATTCCATGGTTGCCCTCTTTAAATTGGTTTAATACCGCGGAATTCTCGTTTTAAATACCTTCACGTATTCACGGATTCCAAAAAAAAAAAGAAATAAATAAATAGGTAATTTATTTGAATATTTTAACGTAGAATCTGTTTCTGTCTGGACGCTATTTTTGGACGCATGAATTAATTTAAGATCTGAAAACTTGCGAGTTTTGTTTGGCGTTCGTTTTATTTCTATCTATATTTGATCAGATTTTTATTTTAAGTATAACTGATAGGTAATCAACGAATTCAAAAATAAACCTTTCTTAAAAAGAAAAATCTGGTGGGAGTGGTCTCACAGCACACAACTTTCTCTTACCTTCGGTAATCGAAAGTTGTGTTCTGTGCTTGTCTCACCAGACTTTTTGTGTCGAGATATATTTAATATCCGCCGATATATTAGAATTCAAGATATACAAAAAATATTTTTCGGCATGTAAGGCCATTTAGCCATTTTCATCTCTATTTATTTCAATTGATTGGTATTCAAATGATATAAATTTTTCTCGCTTGGTACACCGAAGACAAACTATGCAGCTGGTATCGTATAATTTGATTTATAATTCCAAATTTTATTAGGTCTACCATTGAGATGGTCTTGAAAAATTTGTATTTTTTTTTATGAAAATATATAAACATAATAAATCAAAATAATTGAAAAACCAAAAAAGAAATATAGAAAAGGCTCTCTGAATTGATTGCTATCAATTTAGATGATTAGATTAGATTATATTCTATGTATGTTGGTTCATGAATGAATAATAAATATGAGTGTAAATTCCGTACTCTCTCTCTGTAGTTTAAATTTAATGAATAAATCAATAGTAGGAAATTAGTATTGCGATTATCACTAACACTCTCCTTCCTTTAATTATTACGTACAGGACACCGTTTAAATAACCAGAGACATTTTTTCTTATTCAAATTGTTTTGGGTATATTACGATTATTTATGCTTCTCTTCACCGATGATATTGTACTTCTCGCGGGAACAGCGAGCACTCAAGATATTAACTTAAGAACTAACTATTGCGAGATATGCTAACAACGAAGACTAAGGTCATATATTTTCAGAGAATGGGAAGAAGAAGGACAGTGAGAACCCTTAGAGTGAAGAATGAAATCATTGATTACTTTAGATTATTTGTGTATCTGAATTCTCATCGCTACTAACCATGCAATATCTAAAGCTAGTTACAGTCTATGAAACCCTTATCAAGAGCCACCAAATATCCTGGGAAACAAAAATAAAATTGTTTGACTCTGTTATATGTTTTAGAGATATGAACCAGTCGATATGTGAGGGAACTTGATGTGGTAAACGTACAGCTTTTTAAATGAAATCCTCAATTGTATGAAAATAATAAAAAAGAAAGTAAAAGGAAAAAAATCATTGTGTGGTTTTATGAAACCACAATGCAAGTGAAACTTTTTTTTCGGATCGTAATGGGACAATAGTGAGAAATCAATGTTAAAAACTGAGAACAATATTTATTTAGTAATTGAAGATTTGAATCATTTTAAATTATTTAAAAAAAATTATATTTTATCAATTTAAAAATTGAAATTAAATCTCAGAATTATTTTTTTATAATTCATCATATACAATATATTAAATTTCAAATTTCCTATTTTTGTCGTCATGGCTTGTAGCGTCACGACCTTTGACGTCACGGTTTGTAACGCGATATGCTGATAGAAGAGCGAAAAAATTTGAGGCCATCAATAAAATAAAAGTTTCATTTAAAAAAATTTTTTTGTAATGCAAATCTCAATTCACTTTGTAAAGCAAATGGTAATACAAATAAATTATTTTTATTATTTTTATATTACGAATATTTGTGTGGTTAAAATGATGTTATCTACTTATTAATTAATCCTAGATAGTAACTTTTTAAATTAAATTTTTGCCATGGGATGAATTTGAACCTAAGCTGCTTTCAATTGAGAATTAGAAGTTTGATCCCTTCCTTGATTGCATTTTAGCCATCTGATAAATTTCACTGAATAGAAATTAATCAACAATTCTAACCGGAATTAAACTCTATTAGAGAGTAAGAAGTTTATTTTATTTTTGTTACGTTCAAATCGAATATTTTTTTTTTCGTTTTTGAGCCTCATTTGATTGAGAGGCGGAGAAGAGGATAAAAAAAGCGACAGCGGAGGCATACAAAATTGAAATAAATAAATAAAAAAAAACATATAGATATATATGTATCATTCCGTAAAAAAAAATGGATATATATGCTATTCGATAATATTCATATGTAAATAGCTATCTTGTCAAATTGGATGGAAAATTGTTTTATTGATGTTGATATAATTGATGTTTAACGACCGAGACCGCAACCGCCTGTTGCATTTATTGTGTGTTTTTAAAAGACTGCTGCTGCATGGCGATGGGGGGGGGGGGATGGAGGAAATTCAAGACTTGAATTATGCATCTCTCTCTCTCTCTTTTGGGAAATGATTTGTCGTTTAGGGAAAAAAAAAATTCTGCATTCGAAGAATTTGAGAAGGGTAAGTGTTAGAAGGACTTGAATTATTTCCGGGGAGCTTGGCATCAGCCACCAGGGGGCGACGAAACCTCGGATGGGAGGCCTCGGGAAGCAGGGGCGTATATAAGGGGGGAATAAAACTAGCGTTGTCGAACACCTTTACACTTTTATTCAGGCTGCTTAAATTTAAGGGGATTCAGGAGCGACGTGTAAACGTACTTTAAAAAAAAACTAGACTATTATAAGGAATTTTTTCAATGCGGTTTTTTTTTTTTAATGAATTACATTCGTAAGAGATTATTGGGACATCGAGCTATAATTTTTTTAATGACTTATTAAAAAATTATCGTAATTAATTTTTTTGTTATCAAGCAAATACAAAAAAACAATCTGTCCCAATAATCTTTAATTTTTTACTTTCTCTTACCTATGTATATATGTAATATATATATAGAGAAAGTATTGGATTCATGTCAAAAATTCGATGTCGAGATTTTGATGGATCTTCACGTTTTGAGGTCCCCTGAATCCAAAAAAGTGGTTTTCGCGACATGGTCTGTCTGTGGGTGGGTGGGTGGGTGTGTGTGTGTGGGTGTGTGTTCAATTTTAAGCAAGAAGGAATTGAGCTATGAGGTTGAAATTTTATATTTAAGTTAATCACCACCCGGGACCGGAAAAATAAGCTTTTAATCAAAATTGGCCAAAGAGTACTAGTACTTTACTGATGTACTTTTTCAGTTTTTTTCGATTTTCTCAAAATTCGCACTAACGATTTTGATTAAAATTCAAAAATCAATTATTTTTTAGATGCTTTTTCAAATGTATATCCTCATTTTGCCCTTGAAATCTGTTTGAAGCACACTTTACTCTTGTGCTTCAGTAGGAAAGATAAGAGAAATGGTTGCCATGGTAACAAAATATAAATATTTTCCCATATTAAAATTTTACATCTGAATTCAAATATCCCTACTGCCGGAAACTAAATATATGTCGACACAAAAAATCTGGTGTGACAAGCACAGAACACAACTTTCGATTACCGAAGGTAAGAGAAAGTTGTGTGCTGTGCGCCAGTCACACCAGATTTTTTAAATTTAAAAATGAATTTATTGTTATTATTAATCACATAATAATTAAGAAATTGCTAAATTAATCAACTTAATAAATGCATTTGAGATAATCACGCTCTTTATACAATTAATTCTAGGAGACCTCAATACGTAACGTGTTTGACTTCAATTTTCAAATTGAATTTTGACAATTTCTCAACAAATGAAAATTCTCATGATAATAAAAGAATTTTGATAGTTGAGTAAAATAACTAAATGTAGAGAGAAAGTGACAAATAAGCAATTTAACAAACAGAGAGAGAGAGAAAGAGGAGTTTGTAAAATTTAAATCACTTCCTTTCCAGCTCTATTAAATCTTTATTGAGTTCCTCTTTTTCATCTTTAATAAGTATTAGAGAGAGAAAGAGAGAGAGAGAGAGAGGATTTCGTGCATATTGAGGAGAGAGAGAGAGAGGCGAGCGAGTCATCAAACATTTATGTTCAATTTGGAAAAAAATGAGCTCCTCACAAGCGATTGCGATTTGTCAAATAAAACATTTTATTGTCGCTTTTGATGCAATTTTCACGAATTATTACCCGGAGCGCATTTATTGTGCTCACAACGTCTCTCTCTCTCTTTTGCTCTTTTGCTCTTTTAAAGTAATGGTGGATCAACAACCACCGCTTAATTCCAATCCCGTCTCTTGCTGTGCCCGACGACGATTTCGAATACACGTAAAATCCATAGTAATTAAACAAAAGATGGTCAATAAATGACCAGGGGATTCCAATAAAAAATGCATCGTGTTACGCAAGTTTTTTTCCCCATAAGATGGCGTAGTGTGTAAAAAGTATGTCCAAAAAATCAAGTAATTCAAAAATTTGCCAAGAGATGTCAGAATGGTAGCTAATAATATTTAATATTTAATGCATTTGGTCGATTTTCATTGATCTTTTAACAATAAATACTTTATAAATGTTATTATATATTAGGTATCTTTTATAAAAGTATAAAAATATATAAATATAGGCCAGATATACCCTATTAGGGGATCAGCTGTTAGACTAGCCTGCCATCTATTGCTAGAATGCTGAACTAATTTGACAGTTGATTTTTAAATAAATCATCTAAGCTTATTTTAAAAATTTCTTAATTAATATGTGATTAATAATAACAATAAATTCATTTTTAAATTTAAAAAAAAATTAAAGATTATTGGGACAGATTGTTTTTTGTTTTTGCTTGATAACAAAAAAATTAATTACGATAATTTTTTAATAAGTCATTAAATGAATTATAGCTCGATGTCCCAATAATCTCTTATGAATTTAATTCATTTAAAAAAAAACCGCATTGAAAAATTCCTTATAATAGTCTAGTTTTTTTTTTTTAAGTACGTTTAGACGTCGCTCCTGAACCCACTTAAATAAAGATTAGTAATGAATACTAAAAATGAAATTTAATACAAAGTAGTTGATGTGGCAGCACCAGAAGAACAATAAACATCATTGAAGGCGATTAAATAAATAAAAGTAAGAGAATGAAATTAAAATAGTTTCTCCTCTATTCTACATAACTTAATACTTATTTGGATTTTGTAATTTCCTTTTCTCTGGACCAGAGAGGGAGAGTTGCAAACTCTCCTCCCCCTCTCACAGTCATCCCCCTCCCCTCCCCCGAGCTCATAATTAAGAGAAACAGGTTTCGAGAGAAAGGAGAGAAGTTTATGAAAACAGCAAAATTATTATTAATATTAATCAAAATTTAATTTAAAATATGACTCCTACACAATTTATGTATTCAAATTATCCTAATTGAAATAAATTTCATTTCTTTGCTTTCTTTTTTTGTTTTTTATACTAATAAATAAAAGAATTTAATTTTTTGTCTTTATTTAAAAACAAATGCATTATTTATTACGAGTTTTTATATTCAAAAGGCTAATTTTTTTTATCTTTTGCAAATGTATAGTCGACTACAGGGTGTATGACCCCCCCCTCCCCTGGTGGAAAGCATTTATTTTTTGTTCTCTCTTCTTTCAACATTGCTATTCGTTTAGAACTGGCAGCAATAAGTTGTAGAATAAAAGTATTAATGTACAGTAGAAATTAAATGAGAACAGTTAAAACATTTGAAATTTATTTTGGCTTTGGGCGATTGATCAATTTCTTTTCTTGTATCCGAAATATATCGATACTTGAAAATTCAAACATTATTTGCTATTTAAACATTAAACATAAACATTTTTCCTCATGACTTTTCTGACTTTAGTACAATTTTAGTCTTTGAAAGACACTTCTTAGAATTTCTAATCCTATTTGACAAATTTGCGCAAAGCATGGGCGTAACTATGGGGGTGCCGGAGGGGGGCCCCAAAAAGCAATCTTAAAAACTATGGGTCAGGTTTGATAAAAGTCAATGTATTTTTGACCTTGTTTTATGCCTACAAGAGCGTTATTTTTTGTCAATATTTGGTTGAAAACTGGATAGTTTCAGCCTTAAATCGCACTAAAATCTTCAGTTTATCTCTGTATTTATTTTTCAAAAAAACTAAAGTTGAAAAGTCGTTTATTTTTATTATTATAATTAGAGAACAGAAAAAAGTCTCTTATTTTCGGAAAAAAAGTCGCCCTAAAAGTCTATTCTTTTTTAGCCAAATAGTCGGTAAAAAG
The DNA here is from genome assembly GCA_023213315.1 of Euborellia annulipes. Classification (NCBI taxonomy): domain Eukaryota; kingdom Metazoa; phylum Arthropoda; class Insecta; order Dermaptera; family Anisolabididae; genus Euborellia; species Euborellia annulipes. Next base: position 20,948 of record JAKCPI010030963.1, read on the forward strand.
TCTGTTTTTGGCAAAAAAAAAAGTCTCTAAAAAGTTGCTGTCAAGTTTAAGAATTAATAATATGAAAAAGTAAATGAAATACAGCCTTGAAGCACTGTATAATTTCTTTTGTACATAATTTTATATAATCGAACGATTGACAAATAATTATGAAATGAAAAAGAAAAATATGAACAGATATCTGCTGAGGAACTTTGACAGATGATACAATTTAATCTATCCCTATTCGTTGTATTAATTAAGCAATAAAAGATTCTAAATAATAAATTTCTAGTTTTAATTTAGTCCCTTAAGGACAAAAACAAAGGGAATGCTTAAAGTTTTAGAAAAATCTTGAAAATCTCAGGATGAAAAAACAGAGAATTAATAGTTTATTTTATAAAAAAAAAAAAAATTTCTATCAGGTTTATAATGGCAAGTCTTTCTCAGATTCATCCCAATGGTCCTGAGATTGAAAAGTAGAGTATTTTATAATATAAGTGAATTATAGCTGCTGTATATTATTCTTAAGGAATGTAGATGTACAGCGAGGAAAAGTAAAAACAATTTAATTATTTTCGGACGCCAATCTCGTTCTTCGTCTGGACCAAAGAGGGTTAAGATTCACACGTGGGTGTTATCGTGTGTGATATAAATTATTCTTCTTCTATATCTTAACCTCATTCCCGCAGTGCGGGGTCGGCGGAATGCCGTTTTTTTTGCAACTTGAAGAAATAGAACAGGCCGGCTCGTCGCACGGTCTGACGCCTGTTGAAAATATAGAAGGAAGTGACAGACATGTAAAGACTGCCAGTCCCAGCTCGGGAAGCTCGTGGTCGCTATTCACGCACCCACATATCACCTTTTATTAAGAATACTAGTACAGTATTTTATTTTTTTAAATTTGTTTAAGGTCTTTTTCGCCATCTGATTGTGAGACCATTTAGACCCTGATTGGTATCCAATTAAATATAGGCTGTAATATTTTTTTGTGGTGGTATTACCCTTCTGGAAATGGGCTGAATGAAATGCTGGGGCCAATGAGAAATGCTACTATAATTTTCCTTTTAAATATTTAATGGCACCTGACCTGCATTGAACTCTTCTTGTAGCGATTTTTTTTTTACAAAATAACCAACTAAAGGATGAATTTTGAACTTTGAACTTAACCAACTTGGATTTTTTAAATGTAAATTTAGAATTTATATTTAGAATTATTATTCTATTAAATAAAAGATCTTTGTGTCGATAGATCAATGAAATTTTAATTATTTATTATTCCCAGAGAGGCTATTGTGCTGTTGTTCTCGTTGTAGTACTGGATGAAGTTAAACAAAGCATTTTGAAAGATTGATTTCTTGACATAACTCGGTAAGAAACAGGAAATTCACCCACATAGAGAGAAAAGAAGACGAAGGGGAGAAACTGACTAGAAGCACGCGATTTGACAATAAGCAAAGCAGTAACGTTTTCTTTTTCTTCTCGTTGTTGTTTGCTCTTCTCTCTCTCTTTCTCTCGGAAATAAAGTGGCCAATGGGCAAAATGGCCTCAGGGCATACGCAGAAGGGACCAGATTTCTTTGCCCTAGTCAAATATTTATATATAATAAGCTCTCTATTGATTCAAAGCTCTGGGATATTATTCAACAAATGGATTGCCTCTCATGGATTTAAGCCTTTGTTCAATCAATAACATAATGATAATAAAATTTAACTTATTCTTGTAAAAATCAAATTGATTTTTCAATTTGATCGTTTTTTTTTAATTCTTTTACAAATGAAAATAGTGAATTTTTTCTATTTGTTTCTGAATGCCAACGTAAAAAAATCTGGTGTGACTGTCGCACAGCACACAACTTTCTCTTACCTTCGGTAATCGAAAGTTGTGTTCTGTGCTTGTCCCACCAGATTTTTTGTGTCGACATATATTTAGTTTCCGACAGTACGGTACATTCGAATTTCAACATGTAAAATTTATAAACATGGAAAATATTTATATTTTATTACCATGGCAACCATTTCTCCTATCTTTCCTATGAAGTACAAGAGTAAAGTAGTGCTTCAAAAGATTTCAAGGGCAAAATGAGGATATACATTTGAAAGAGCATCTAAAAAATAATTGATTTTTTAATTTTAATCAAAATCGTTGGAGCGAATTTTGAGAAAATCGAAAAAAGCTGAAAAAGTACATCAGTAAAGTACTAGTAGTTTTTGGCTGATTTTGATAAAAAGCTTATTTTCACGCCTCAGGTGTGTGCGTAACTTATATATAAAATTTCAACCTCCTAGCTCAATTCATTCATGCTTTAAATAACTTGTGTGTGAATCGGACGGGAGGGAATGGTAAATTATTATCGCGAACCACGGTTTTCTCCTCTTCCTCTGTACCAAATCTTTTGAAACTCAGTCATAAAAATTAGGATGATAACCTCTAGACCTGGAGCAAATTTCATGACAATCCGTTCAGTAGTTCTAGAGTTATTCGTAAAAAATGAAAACATATTGCGTTTCAAGATTTCAAAAATTTCATAGAATATATTGAGATATAATTAAGTATGCAATTTAATTATATAATTAAAATAAGCACAACAGTTGAAAAACTTTCCCGCTGTCCAATTAAGAGCGAGAAAGTTTTGCAACTTTTTTTCTACTTATATTCTTAATTATATAGAGAGATGTATTATGATAGGCCTACTATGTAATCCTCCTTATATATGTCCTTATAATTGAAAATTTTTCTGTTGAAAATCATATATATATATATATATATATATATATACTAAATTTTACTACTGTCTTTTGTCCCTCCCACTCTCTCATCATTTATTAGTATAACGCATGATATGCAATCATGTTGCCGAATCTTTCTTTAATAAACAACAATTTTCATTATATTTTTATTATTACTTTTTAAAGTTGAACTTTTATTTGATGGCCTCAAATTTTTGCTCTCTTCTATCAGCATGTCGCGTTACAAGCCGTGACGCTGCAAGTCGTGACGACAAAAATAGGAAAGTTTAAATTTAATATATATGACGAATTTAAAAAAATAATTGTGAGATTTAATTTTTCAATTTTTAAATTTATTAAATTCAATTTTTAAAATAATTTAAAATGATTCAACTCTTCTATTACTAAATAAATATTGTTCTCAGTTTTTAACATGCGTCTATTGATTTTCCATTATCATTCCCAATTTCCAATTATTAAATTAAGATTAAAAACGGGATTTTAATACCCTTAACTGAATAATTTTCAGTTAAACACATACGATCCGAAGAAAAGTTTCACTTGCATCGTGGTTTCATAAAACCACATGATGATTTTTTCTTATTTGTTTATTTATTTTTTTGAGGTCCTACTCAGTTTCTAAATTATTATATAAGTGTAATTCCACTTATATCAAGGAACAAACAAAAACAAAGTTAAAAAAAAATATCTTACTTGTCAAGAGAAAAATTTTAATATATTACAATTGTTCCTGAGAGAGGGAGAGAGAGAGAGAGAGGTTAAAATGAAATTGAGTCATATATTTGCAGCGGAGCGGACAAAAAGTCGTCGTCGTCGTAGAAGGTGACTTCGCTTCGTTGCTCAAATCAATTAACCTAGCCCCCCCCCCCCCCCCACCGAGGTCAAAAAAGTCGAAGAATTAATATTTAATTTCTTTTCTGAGTCAAGTGGGCGGACAAAAAAGAACTAATAATAATAATACAACTGTATTTTTACTTTCTCTTACCTATGTATATATGTAATATATATATAGAGAGAAAGTATTGGATTCATGTCAAAAATTCGATGTCGAGATTTTGATGGATCTTCACGTTTTGAGGTCCCCTGAATCCAAAAAAGTGGTTTTCGCGACATGGTCTGTCTGTGTGTGTGTGTGTGTGTGTGGGTGGGTGTGTGGGTGGGTGTGTGTGTGTGTGTGTGGTGTGTGTGTGTTCAATTTTAAGCATGAAGGAATTGAGCTACGAGGTTGAAATTTTATATTTTAGTTAAACATCTCCCGGGACCGGAAAAATAAGCTTTTAATCAAAATCGGCCAAAGAGTACTAGTACTTTACTGATGTACTTTTTCAGTTTTTTTCGATTTTCTCAAAATTTGCTCCAACGATTTTTTTTTTAATTCAAAAATCAATTATTTTTTAGATGCTCTTTAAAATGTATATTCTCATTTTGCAATTGAAATCTTCTGAAGACCACTTTACTCTTGTATTTCATAGGGAAGATAGGAGAAATGGTTGCCATGGTAACAAAATATAAATATTTTCCCACACTTATAAATTTTACATCTGAATTCAAATGTTCCGTACTGTCGGGAACTAAATATATGTCGACACAAAAAATCTGGTGTGACAAGCACAGACAACAACTTTCGATTACCGAAGGTAAGAGAAAGTTGTGTGCTGTGCGCCAGTCACACCAGATTTTTATTTATAAAAAGACGCTTAAAAAGAATTTTAAATGAAAAGCAAGTTGCCAAAAAAAATAAAAAAATTGGCAATTTAATTCGGTTAAAGCAGTGGTTTCCAAACTTTATGCTACCACGCCTCCATTAAAAATAATTAATCTTATGACGCCTCCCCCCCCCCCTCCATTTTATAAGATTATACAAAAACAAAAATTTTTAATGCTAAAAAATATAAATTTATATAAAAATATTTTTTTTATTTATTCTTATTTATATTAAAACTAGCAATCATTTGGAAAATTGCTCCTGGGGGCCAATATTAGCGCCTCTCCTTAGACTAGTCCGCGCCTCTCTAGGGAGGCACGCCTAACAATTTGGAAAACGCTGGTAGGCTATAAGGGTATTTTATGGCTGGTGGAATTTGTATCAGGAATGAAAGATAGAAAAAACGAAGCCAGCATTTTTACTTTAAAAATATATTTTAACAGCTTACGTTCCGGCCTTGGTAAAAGCCATCCCCGGATGACCACTAACAGCTCCGAGGATGACTTTGACCAAAGCCGAAACGTCAGCTGTTTTATTTTTTAAAGAAAAAATTTCTAACTTTCATTCCTGAAGAAAAATATTTTTCTCAAATCTTATTTTCACGCTCTAGGGGAGTGCCTAACTTGAATAAAAAATTTCAACCTCCTAGCTCAATTCCTTCATGCTTTAAATTGAACCCAAACAGACACACAGACAGAGACGATGTCGAGAAAACCACTTTTTGGATTCAGGGGACCTCAAAACGTGTATATCCATTAAAGTCTCGATATCGAATTTTTGACATGAATCCAATACTTTCTCTCTATATACATATGTATATTAACTTATAGATATAGGTAAGAGAAAGTAAAAATTCAAATCCGAATTGAGATTAGTTCGATATACAAAAAGATGCGGAAACTCACCCCAGTAAAATTCTAAGTGGACTAATCATATTTTACTTTTCTACCTAATGAAAAAAATCCCGACAAAATTCTGCAAGGGATTCGATGGGTTCCTAAGTTACCCAGTGTTATTATTATCTGTTTATGAGAGTTTCGAAATCTTCAAAAATTAATTCCGCCCCAGTAATAAGAAATTTTAGAATGACATTAAAATGTTTCTACCCCACTATGCTATTTGCTAAATATTGAATATAAATTTAACTCAAACGGAATGCACTTATTTTTTAGTAAAAGTATTAAAAAAAAAGCTCTATGCATTATAGGGGATGGGGCATTAACCCCCCTGGTTAATGCCTTCATATCTCCCTCCCCACCCCCCTTTAAGAAAATGCGAGCCTTCACCGCGAATTACTCTCAAAATAATTTGAATACATTTATAAAAAATTATTTTAATTTTTATTTTATTTTAATTTTCAACCCTTAATCCACCCCTGTGTAAAAGTATATTAAGGAAATTTGATTAACAAAAATATAGAAGAATATAATTGTAAATAATGGTGACTTAAGAAAAGATAAAAAAAAAACTAATTTTTTTTCAATGACACCTATACTCCCCCTCCCCTTTTAATAGCTTATATTCTCCCTCTACCCTTAGTGAAATACAAATATTTAATTTCATATTCAAAAGAATCGATTTTCGCAGTCAAATTATTTGTTTCTATCATTTTCTTTTTTCAACAATAAAATGCATAATAATTACCTTTAATAAGACTCTCAAGAGGGTGTGCTGGCTAGCGGTGAGGTCAGGGAGGGTTGCACTATATTAATTATTCACTTTGATTCACTTCAAACACAACAAAAATAACAGAGCAGCTCGGCGCGCCTGCCGCTCGGCCACCAACTCGACTGAACGAGAGACTTGTCTCTCTTTCGATAGGAATAAATAGATGAAAATAACAATTCCCTTTTTATTAAAAGTAAAAAAATTCCTTTTGCTCTAATCTAACTATATTTAGAGATGGAAAAAAATCTCAACAAGTGATTTGGAATATTCCAAGGCCTTTCTTAAATAACCAACTCTTCATCCCCCCTAATAAAAATAATAATCAACGTTATTTTTCGATTGTTTTCTATTTATTTTGTTTCGACTTAGCTAAAAAAAAAATTTAAAAAAAATATTTTTTTCAATTTTTCAACCACTAATCCAATCTTTTTTTTCACATTAAATAGTAGATGGAAAATATTATTTGTAGTTATTAAGAATATATATATACTAGACGCAAAGCCCGCCTCGGCGGGGCTTCCGCTAGCGGGGCTGCGCCCCTGGACCCCCTTACTCGTCTACTTATATACATACCGGTACATACATTTTCCCTTTTCATTTTTATATGTAGAGATTATTTTAACGGTTAATTATTCATGAACTTAAGATTTTTTGTGAATCATATCCTTTCCGGGACTCTCCCGGTACACAGACAAAAAATTTACGCCGATATTTTAGAATTCAAAATGTAAATAAATAAAAAAAATCGTAAACATGGGTAAATATTTATATTTTGTTACCATGGCGCTATCCCTGAGGCCTCATTGGTTGTTTCACACATCGGACACCCTCTTAGCCTTTTATATATAAGTATGATTTTGGGGTCTAGGCATTCTTATTTGAGCCATTTGAAATCCAATCTTAATATATAAAATAATTAACAATGCTATCGCCTTCGGCTAGCTTTGCGTCTAGTCAGAAAAAATTAAAACCCTGAAAAACTTCCCTTGATCCGCCTTTGGGTTTTACACATAGTATAATTTTCTAGAATGAGTCTTACTTTAGGCCAGTGGTTTCCAAACTTTAACCTCCCTTAAAAATATTATGAATATTACGAAAAATCGTATGACGCCCCCCCCCCACACACACAATTAATAAAATAATACAAAAACAACAATTTTTAATACTAAAAAATATAAATTTCTATAAAAAATTTTTTTTTTATTTATCAATATTAACTAAGTAAAACCTCCGTCCCAGAAACTTCTAAATTTTATTATTTTATTTATAAAACTAACAATCATTTGGAAAATTGATCATGGTGGTCAATATTCGCGCCTCCCCTTAGACTAGTCCGCGCCTCCCTAGGGAGGCGCGCCTCACAGTTTGGAAAACGCTGGGTTAAAGAGAAGAAGTTTATTTGAAGAGGAATTTCAATTCAAAAAAAGAAAAAATTTTATTCTTTTTTTTGTCAAGAACGAATGCTGAAAAAATATTGAATTAAAAATATTATTGGGCTTATAATTTTATATAGCACGCAAGCTTCACCCCCCCTCATCTGGCGGTGCTCTTAGTTATTGTATTGTATATACCGTAATTTAATGCAACGAAAAGTAAATATCTGGTATGGTGATCACACGACACATAATTTTCTTACCGATAATTGAAAGTTGTGTTCTATGTTTGTCACAGCAGATTTTTTGTGCCGAAATGTATTTAGATTCCTATAGTATGGTCATTTGAATTCAAGATTTAAAATTTATAAATATAGAAAATCATTGTGTGGTTTTATGAAACCACGATGCAAGTAAAACTTTTTTTCGGATCGTAGGCGTTTAACTGAAAATTATTCAATTAAGGGTATTGAAATCGCGTTTTTAATCTTAACTTAATAATTGGAAAATGGGAAATCAATAGAGGCATGTTAAAAACTGAGAACAATATTTATTTAGCAATTGAAGATTTGAATCATTTTAAATTATTTTAAAAATAAAATTTTATCATATAATGAATTGTGGCTGTTGTATAATTAGATTAATAATTTTTTTTTTTTTTTTTTTAAAACATTCACACTTTTTTCTCATTCACACTCACACTCACACACACATTCACACAGTCTTTTCGGCAACTTAGGCCATTTAAGACTTTTGACGATAACCGTTGTAATATAATATTATCTATTGTGGGTTGAGGCATTTCTATTTAAGCCATCTGGTATAATGGCTTAAAAAAATCATCGGACTGCCTGGGTCCGAACCCGCGACGTTCGGTATAGGAGGTAGGCACGTTACCTACTATGCCACACCCGGGGGCAATTGTGAGATTTAATTATTCAATTTTTAAATTGATAAAATTTAATTAATGATATAAAGAGGATGCAGCCAATAATAAATAAAAAGCATCTATTTTGTTAACACTTTATTTCTAGCTTAAAGGGCTGAAGATGTTGAAGACTTTGTTGATCATAGCCGAAACGTTCCTAAATAAAGAGTGTTAACAAAATAGATGCTTTTTATTTATTATTGGCTGCATCCTCTTTATATCATTAATTAAATTTTATCAATTTAAAAATTGAATAATTAAATCTCACAATTGCCCCCGGGTGTGGCATAGTAGGTAACGTGCCTACCTCCTATACCGAACGTCGCGGGTTCGGACCCAGGCAGTCCGATGATTTTTTTTAAGCCATTATACCAGATGGCTTAAATAGAAATGCCTCAACCCACAATAGATAATATATATTACAACGGTTATCGTCAAAAGTCTTAAATGGCCTAAGTTGCCGAAAAGACTGTGTGAATGTGTGTGTGAGTGTGAGTGTGAATGAGAAAAAAGTGTGAATGTTTTTTATAAAAAAAAAAAAAAAAATCTCACAATTATTTTTTTAAATTCGTCATATATATTAAATTTCAACTTTCCTGTTTTTGTCGTCACGGCTTGTGACGACATGGCTTGCAGCGTCACGGCCTGTAACGTGACATGCTGATAGATGAGCGAAAAAAATTTGAGAAGATCAAATAAAAGTTCCACTTTAGAAATATTTACTAGCCGCGCCGCCCGCCTTCGGCGGGCTTCGCGTCTAGGCAGGGGGCTACGCCCCCCTGCACCCCCAGCCGCTGACTCGGCCCGCCTGCGGCGGACCCTCGCCTTTCTTAAATATGAGAAACGGGCTGGCGTCTAGACAGGGGGGCTACGCCTCATTATTATTATAATGGTTCATTATTACACCGAATAACTACCATAATTTACTATCCAAAAAGGGAAAAATAAAAAAATTGTTTACTTTTACTTTCTCTTACTCTATATTTGACTTGGTTCACTTTTGCTTTGAATCACTTATATATAGGTAAGAGAAAATAAAAATTATACAATTTTTTTTTTACTTTCTCTTACCTATGTATATATGTAATATATATATAGAGAGAAAGTATTGGATTCATGTCAAAAATTCGATGTCGAGATTTTGATGGATCTTCACGTTTTGAGGTCCCCTGAATCCAAAAAAGTGGTTTTCGCGACATGGTCTGTCTGTGGGTGGGTGGGTGTGTGTGTCTGTGTTCAATTTTAAGCATGAAGGAATTGAGCTACGAGGATGAAATTCTATATTTAACTTAAACACCCCCCGGGACCGGAAAAATAAGCTTTTAATCAAAATCGGCCAAAGAGTACTAGTACTTTACTGATGTACTTTTTCAGTTTTTTTCGATTTTCTCAAAATTCGCTCTAACGATTTTGATTAAAATTCAAAAATCAATTATTTTTTAGATGCTCTTTAAAATGTATATTCTCGTTTTGCCCTCAAAATTGTTTGAAGACCACTTTACTCTTGTACTCCATAGAAAAGATAGGAGAAATGGTTGCCATGGTTACAAAATATAAATATTTTCCCATGTTTATAAATTTTACATCTGAATTCAAATATTCCCTATTGCCGGGAACTAAATACATGTCGACACAAAAAATCTGGTGTGACAAGCACAGTACACAGCTTTCGATTACCGAAGGTAAGAGAAAGTTGTGTGCTGTGCGCCAGTCACACCAGATTTTTTTTCTTTGGCTTTGTATTTAGGAATAAAATAAGATAAAATGGATGATAAATAAACAAATAATCAATGAAAGAAGAGTTTAGACACTGACTGTGAGAGATGAGAAATCTCGTTAAGTTTTACCTGCTCAGAACTTAACTAAGATTAATAGAAGCTCTGAGAATTAAACTTGCTTGCTCCCCCTAATAATATTATTATTATATCTCATCTCTCATGCTTTGGTGTTTATTATTTTGAGATTATACTCCCTCTATCTCTCTCTTATGAAAACTAGGTAAACTTTAATTTGTTAGGAACTAAAATTGACATTTTTGACAAGTTTAATTAATTTTTAATTTCTTTTTTCAATTTTCAGGGAAATTAAACACACTCAATCTCACTTTTTGCTTTCAGTATGTTAATAAATATATGTATATAGAAAGAAAGTATTGGATTCATGTCAAAAATTCGATGTCGAGATTTTGATGGATATACACGTTTTAAGGTCCTCTGAATCGAAAAAAAGTGGTTTTCGCGACATGTTCTGTCTGTGTCTGTGAACAAAATATCTCAAGAACTAAAAGAGCTACGAGGTTGAAATTATATATTTAAGTTAGGCACCCTCCCAAGGGGTGAAAATAAGCTTTTGAACAAAATCGGCCAAAATGTACTAGTACTTTACTGATGTACTTTTTCAATTTTTTTACGATTTTCTGAAAATTCGCTGCAACGACTTTGTTTAAAATTCATAAATTAATTATTTTTTAGATGCTCTTTAAAAAGTATATCAGTGAATCTTTTCGTGGAAATCGTTTGAAGTAAGACACTGGAAGCATTCGTAGCTCAGTGCCCATCTATGAATCATCGTGTGGTCAAGTTAAGAACTAAATAAGATTTAAACTTTCGATCGTTGGTTCTCGTTGATCAAGTGTTAATTTTTTAATTAATAAAACCTTTGAAACAAATAACCTAGTGTTTAATTTGTATCGTATAACTTATTTATTTACAAGTATTCAAAATTACAGGCAAATGCCCAATATCAATTTGAGAGAAAAAAAAAAAAAATACAAAAAAAAAAGACAATCAAACAACAAAAAATCAGACAAATACAATATAGGCCTAATTAATTATTTAAGGAAAACGGCAGAACTCGCCGAAATTTAAGCCAAAAACATTGTAGTGGAAAGAATCCAGTATTCGAGAAGTTCATTTATTGCCTGTTGTCATAACATGACAGAAAGTTTATATTTTCTATTTTTGTTTATAATATCAACCATGGGGGGGGGGGGGCAGCTCTGTGGGAAGAATGTTTATAAGTTACTTTTAGTTATATGAAAAGTGGCTAGATGGCAATACTAGGCTAGTTCAAAATTTATCCTGTAGAGTTCGTTCTATTCGCCAACAAAAGAACATTTTTTCATGAGTTTAATAAGAAATTCATTAGGTGGCTTAAAAATCTGAATATAAATGAATTAACTTTTATAAACTAATAAATTACTTTTAATTATTTTATAAATTACCTTTTGATAAAAAAAAAATTTAATAGTACTACGTGCCATTCAAGTAGCTAAAAAAAGCTCTGAAATATCATAAAGCAAAGTGGCCGAGCGAGTTAACTAGTCAGTATCAAAACATGTGAATTGCAACAAGCTCGAGTTCAAATCTTTTTTCCCTGATTACTTTTAGTTCCATGAGAAGCGTATAGATGTCCCTAAACTTATAAACAATTTTTAACCTGGAGCTGTCCAATCTTGATAGTGTTTGATCTGTGATATTAACCCCCTTCTGGTTGGCCTCCCTAATATTCCGGAAAATTGGGGATCTTTCTCCGTACATGTATAAGGTCCTGGTCAAAAATATATGGCCTAAGTTGCCGAAAAGACCGAGCATATGTGTGAATGAGTGTGAGTTTGAATGGAAAAAAAAATTATTAACTGTATTCTCTTTCACTCCAAACTTATAATTTTCAACAATCATTGTTTTTTAAGAAGATTAAAAAAAGGGTCTCTTTCATTATTCATAATAGCTACAGTAGATTGAATTTTGATTTCCGCTTTCGCTTAATTTATCGGAAGGTATTTTTTTTTTTTTTTTTACTTGCCTCAACGACGACGAGGTCTTTGAAGGCTCGTCGAGGCAATTAGCTTCGACCCTATGGCTCTAGACACAGGGACAAATGTCCCGTAGGCTAATGCGACACCCGACAGATGTAGTAACAGTTACACTCGAGTATGTATGAATGCATGCTGCTGCTGCTTCTCTTTATTTATGAGCCTTGTTTTACATCCTCTCTCTACCGACAATTTACATACATATTCCGAGCCTAAAAGAGATGTAAAATCACACCTGGACGAGGGCCCTTTGAGCCGACTCACAATTTAATTACTTCCATTCTCGAATTGCAAAGGAATTGATGCCAAAGGCAGATCTTTTTTTTTTTTATTTCGACAACAAAAACTATAGTTCATCTTAATATAAATGTTCAAATAAATTAAACTCTCTTTCTATGTATGTGTGTTTGATACAAAAAAAAAAAAAAACTTTTTATTTGCATGAGATAAAATAAAAAACGTTTAATTAAAAAAATGCAAATGATTTTACAATACTTGCAGAAAAATCCCAAGAGGATGTTTTAGTTTAATCAGGGCCTTAATGGACCATACGGCTTCTGCTGCAAGGAGACGAAGATAAAAAAAAAATAAAAAAGAAAGCAAAACAAACTCAAAATTTGATAGACTTAAAAATAATTAAGAAATTTTTACTTTCTCTTACCCTATATATGAAATAAAGAGAAAGTATTGCGATCATGTCAAAAATTCGGATGTCTAGATTTTGGGTGGGACTTAATATTGACCCTCACTCTACATTTTTCATTTTTTTTCGATTTTCTCAAAATCCGCTCTAACGATTTTGATTAAAATTCAAAAATCAATTATTTTTTAGATCCTCTTTAAAATGTATATTCTTATTTTGCTCGCAAAATTATTTGAAGCACACTTACTCTTGTATTTCATAGGAAAGATCAGAGAAATGGTTGTCATGCTAACAAATATAAATATTCCCCATGTTTAGAGGCAAACATCTTGAATACTAATATATCGGCGGAAACTAAATATATGTCAACACAAGGTGAGATAAGCACAGAACACATTTTTCTGTTTCTGCTGTGCGACCAGTCACACCAGATTTTTTATTATACTTCAATGGTCACTTCTACCATACCTACAGTAGTACTTTCTTTCTCCAATTTTCCTTGATAATCTGGCATATCTGATAATCCGACAATGCCGATTTCCCAAAGGATGCCGGATTAACGGATACAAAAGTTTCTCGGAATCACCTTATTGATTCCAAGAAACGTTTGCTGTTTTATTTCTCCACCCCCCGACATCACATCTTCCTCATCCAGCATCATCATTAATTGGTTTTCGTTTATGTAGCAAATACGCTAAACTTAATTTGATTATAAAGTGATCATTTACACCCATATCCTAGCAGCCATTTAGAAAATATGATTAAATATTTTTGTTTGTTTGTTGCAGGTCCCGCGTTCTGGGGTCTCATCAATCCAGAGTGGTCTCTTTGTAACAAAGGTCGTCGCCAATCGCCCGTCAATCTCGAGCCTAATAAACTTTTATTTGACCCCAATCTACGGCTGTTACATATCGACAAACACAGGGTGAGTGCCCGATTATTAATTTACTGGAAAATAAACAAACAAATGGCTCAAATATTTACCTCTTTTTTTTTATTGATTTCTATATATTGTAGAGAAAAATAAAATATCAATACTTTTAATAAATAAAATGCTTTTTACTTTCCTGGTTTTTATATAACAGTACGGAGAAAGCATTATTTTATTTGTATAAGTTTCCCCCCCCCCCCCACCCCTTCTAGCCAAGAGGTTAGTTGATAAATGTCTTTGTAGATAATCAAAGTAGGGAGAGGGGGGGGGGGGACATTGGGACATTCGAATTTTAGCTCTACTAAATATAAAGTTTGAGTTGTAATCTTTGACCGTTAGGGTGCATTAAGTACCCATTTTATTAAGAAAAAATTTTCTAAAATAAAATGGGCACATTTAGTAGAGCTAAAATTCGAATGTCCCAATGTGCTTCGTGTCCCAATGTCCCCCCCTCCCCCTACCTAGAATGCGGGTTCGGATACTAGATATATATTTATTTATATCATTTGAATGCTAAATTGTATAAATACA